>QRFJ01004876.1:0-120313 GCA_006176705.1 Cocos nucifera
AAACCAAGAGAGAGATCGCCATATCTTGGAGCACTGTGCAGGAGAAATTCTAATGCGGACATCCTTTTGAAGTCATGTCGCTACTTAGGAAAGCTTTTGATATCCCATCTACAAAAAGTCAAAACTTTTCACCTCTACCCAAGCGAAAAATCAGTAGAGGACTTTGACAATCCGCAGGTTTGCGGTACCTCTTCATTTGAGGCTTCGAACTTTGGTAGTAAGGGGGACAAGTGTTGAAATGGATAGAAAATAAAACTCCTACCAAGAAGTCCAGTGGATCTATGTCTGACCCGTTGTATAATGATGTTGGAGCGAGAATATATAGGTTCGAACTCCAGCATGGTAGCAATTCTTATGTCAGCCAAGTCTCTGGGCAACTGACCTCCATATCTATGAAATATATCGATCTCTTAAGTGACAACCTCTGATCTGACTAAGACTATGCAAAAGTGTCTGAGGTTTCAGCTGACTGACCTTGAATAGTAAAAGGAATCGCCATTTTACTAATTCTGCTCCGTGGGCCTGGATGAAATAGTAGTGTATTCTGAGTACCAAAGCCCAACCATCCGACCCTTGCTTTGCATGAGATCTCTGAGGGCATTTAAGTTATTTTATTGGCATAATGTCAAATTCTTCCTAGCACATAAACTCCTTTCCAACGAAACTCCTTCCCAGTCGAACATCCTTGGACGAACTCCTCTCAGATGACTCTTCTTATCGAAACTCCTTGGATATACTCCTTTATCCCCCCCCTCACATCGACGCATTAGTTAGATGAATTTTCTATCCAGGACCAATCTTCTTTATGATAGAGCAATATCTCATCAACCTTACATCAAGAATCCTGTCCAGCGATATTGTCTTCAGTCACAAATCCTATTCCAGCTAAAGCTCTTGCTCCACCTTTTTGGATAGTGCTAACCTGATGTGTTAAAAATTTGCCCCTCGAATTCGTCCCAGTAAGAGAAAAACAGTATTAGCAAGCAGTCAAGCTGGCTCAGATCGGGATCGAGCTGACTCGGGCTGAGATTAAGCTGGCTCGAAGACAATCGAGTTAATCTCTGACAGATAGAAAAAGTAGGAGTTCGATGGCGAGAATGCAGTCGAGCTAGCTCCGACCCCAGATAGGGCCGGCTGCGATGGAATAGCGAACAGAATAGGATGGGATTTCTATTTGGATTATGAATTACTGATTAATCCAGTGGAGGGTCTAATGGGTGTTGCAACAGTAGACCATAGGATCCACAATCATGGAGGGTTGCGGATGATTCTAGAAGATTAAAAAATATTTCAAGACTCTATTAAGTCATGGTCGACATATGAGAAGAAAGAGCCCTATTAGGCTCCTGCTGAATTGCTGAGAAAGTGATTCTCTATCCTATTAAACAGGGCTAGGTGCTGTAGAAAGAGTATTTTGGTAGCGGTGAGGCAATGAGAAGCACGTAGGATAGAAGGCTCAGGCAGCCATTGAGATGGAGCTTTGGTAGACAGTGGCCAAGTTGTGCAGCCTACGAGAGAGAGAAGCAGACAGATTTCATACATGTGCGCGGACGAGGAGGCTGAAAGGCGTTAGTAGCATCTTAATAGCTTCTGGAGGATCTTCCTTAGGATTCTAGATAGAGTTTATGAGGTGATTCCTAGTTGAAAGAGATATTATATACTGATGAGTTTTCAGAAGTGGGTGTTTCCTCTAATACCTATTTTTTCTATACTAGGTTTTACTTAGTCAATTAATGGATGCTTTGCTACCCTAGTAGAGGGAGCGCCTTATGGCTGATCCCATGTACTTTGATTATTTTTTAATTTATTTTTTTTTCTTTCTATCACATTAATTCAGTCAGCTACTGAGATCCTTAATAAGTAGTATCAGGTAGCCAGATATCCATAAATTGATATCAGAAGCCTAAACGAATACCGAGAGCGTCAGATTTGTAGTAGTGAAGTAGAGATTGAAGAATATGACGAGCAACGCTGGTAATTCAAGGTGGAGCATCAAACAGTTTCGATGGTAGGATGAATTTTTTTGTAGCAAAGCCAAGGGTAAAGATGTCTCATCCAAACATGGGTTAAGTTGGTGCGTCTCTTTGTACGGATGAGATGCAACTATCATGGAGGTGAAACGAATTTGGCAAGTGGAGTTCTAGATGTAGGCGGTGAGCATGAATCCGCTTTAGCTACCCTAGCAAATCGTATCGTGGATTCCATGTACTGTGATGAGACTTTTTGATGTACTATGTCGAAGCTCAACAAATTATACATGGCAAAGTCGCTCACTTCAACATACTATTCCTGAGGCAGTTTACCAGTCTATGGCAAGGACCTAGGCCAGGAGCATATCGGAGAATCTATGCGCAACTTTTCCAAAGATCTCACCGATTTTCTCAGCATTGGCAAAAAAAGTTAGGAAAAAAATCAGGAATGTTGGTCTTGTTAGCATCGATCGCTTTCTATCCTTCGTGATGAGTCCTTGGTTGAATGCTCTTTCTATGTAGAAATATGAGCCTCATCAGATGGATGAGATCATAATATAACCGATCTCCGAATTCGAGGTTCTCAGGAGGGAGAACTAGCTTTCGAGCTCAAATAGGCGGTAGCTCAGCTTTTGACAACCTTTTTGGAGTAGGAGGCAATAGATGAGTGGCAAGAGGATGATGAGGAAGGACGATCTATGTCCAAGATGAGGGACCTAGTAAGCTTAGAATGCTACTATTGGTGGACCGAGTTTCTGGAGGCACATCAGAGTCAATAGGATCGCTCGACAACTCAACGAACATAATGAGGGCTACTACAACGATGGTCGCTAGCGAGTCAGAGGATTGATGTTCTTAGCAAGCTATCTGATGGAGTATATTACTTCTTTTCAATATAGATTTTAGATTCTACATCACTATCAGTATTATTCAAAGAGGAGCAGTTTTGACTCACATACGAAGAGCAGTGAAGGGTACTATTATGCGATTCAGATGGATCGAGCTGTGTGATCTAGAGGTATCAAAATAGTTGATAAGTATCATAAATTCATCAATAAAAGTATTAATTTATCAATTAATTGATATTAATTTTTAAGAATTAATAATCAATTTATATATAATTTTTGAAAAATTCATATTTTTATTAATTAAAAAATTAATTAAAAAATAATAAAAAATAATAAAAATTAAAAAATAAAATTTTATTATCAATAGAAAGAGCTCATTTTTTTTGATCACAACGAAATAAATTTCAAGTAAAACGGAGCTAAAATGGAAAAGATATGAATTTTTAAAAAATATAAAATAAATAAAAATTAAATAAAAAAGAAAATGGCTCAGCCGGCTCCGCAAGCCGAGCCACCAAGCCAAGCCGAGCCATCAAAGCCGACTCAGCCGTTGAAGCCATCAGCCGGTCCACGATCCAGGCGTGGACCGCCAGCTCAGCAAAATCCGGCGAATCAGAGATTGCCACGTGGTGGACCTAGACCCCTTAAAGGGTCTACAGAAATTTATCGCGGCTCACAAGGGTAATTCTAGTCTTTTCACGTCGGCGACAACAGCGCTGATTGGTTGCGGTGTGCGGTGCGGCCGGTCCACGCGGTCCATGGGAACAGTTATTGCGCGATCGGACGGATGTGGTTGTTTGCGGTCAGGATCGGACGGCTGTGGTTGCTTCCGAATTTTATTCAGATACAAACATCTGGATCACCATCGGATCGGCAGCGCTCGAAAATCCAAGCGATGAAGATCCGACGGTCCAGAATGCTGCCGGCGGTGATCAAGACTCCCGAAGCGCGATTTGCGGCCAGATTTCCTCGATCAAGCGCGATCCAACGGCCAGAATTTAATCCGACCCGATCTGAGCTTATCTGCATCCGATTTTGATGATTTTTGGACCGTTGGATTCCTATTGAATGGCTGGATTTTATCAGATTTATCAGAGTCATATCAGAGCTATTTTGATTCAAATTTTATCCAAATTTATTTGTATTTTGATGATTACAAAGGCATTAGTCCCATATTGCCTTTAGAAAAAAATATCCAGCCCTCCTAGCTCTATAAAAAGGACCCCAGGCCATCAGAAATTAACATCTCCGATCAAGGTGAAGCTTTGGTACAGGGCGAAGCCAGGCTATGGGTTAAAGGCTGCTTCGAAGCAACGGGTGCCGAGAAGAAGAGCCGAGCTTCTACACCATCTTTCTGCCAATGCCGATCCAAGATCAGAGATCAGGCTATTTTATTTTATTATCTTTTTTTTTAAATTTTATGTATTTAAATTCTAAAATTTTAATTAATAAAAATTTTATTTTTGCATTTTAATTTCTTGCTTTTTATTTTTATTATAATTTAATTTTCTGCACTTTAAATTATTGCTTTGCAAGTAGATGCTAAGATCTAACTAGTAGATCTTAGTACCAAGTTTAAATTCCTGCACTTTTTAATTTTTACTTTTCCGACTTCACTTTTGATCCTAAAACTCCTTTTCTTCTTTTCTTTTCAAAAATCAAAGATTTCAAATCTAAAAACACTACCTTCCCTGTGGATTCGACCCGACTCACTACTATCTACGCAATTTTAATGATTTTAAGAAGTCGGATTAAACTGATAAACACGGTGTCTTAACGACAGCATCGCGTTACCTATCAAGTTTTTGGCGCCGTTGCCGGGGAAGGAATAGATGCTATTTTTTTCTTTGATTTCTTTGATTTTTTTTATAAATTAATTATATTTTTTTTAATATTGCTTACTAATTTTTTTTATTTATTTTGTAGAAAAAAAAAAGAGAAAATGAAGAAAGCATCAGAATTTGCCTGGTGAGATCAATCCTAACCCTAGTCCTCTTTTCTTTTTATTTATTTATTTATTTATTTTATTTTTAAATTAATTTTAAAAAAATATTCCATTTAAACCTAATTAAAAGCCTCATGATAAGATTAGAAACCCTAACTGTTTAGAGCATGCATCATATTAGTTTTATTTTTATTTTTATTTTTATTTTTTTTTTTTTGGTGATTGCTGGAGGCAAGGTAAGCCTTTCAGAATTTAATTAGTTGCATGCATCTAGTTTAAATTGCATAGAACCCTTTGATTGAATTTTTTTTTTTTTTTGCATATTCATATTAAATCAAATTAAGGGCACAACCCAATTAAACAAGATAAGGTGGGGATTTGATCACCCTTCCTTAGCCCACAAACAACCAACCAGCATCCTGCATTGACCTAAGCCTTTAATTTTAAAATCAATTAGACATCAACCCTAGGAACTCGAGCTCAATAGGATAAGGAATCCTAAGAGTTGAACCGGGTTAGGATAAGTCAATTTGACTGGTGTCTAGGAAAGTGGTTCAGGGACGATTGGGCCCGAAGGAAGGTGGTTTCTAATTGGTTCCGTTCGCTTACCTGGCCAAGCATAATTGGTGTCTAAGGCAAGCAACGGGGGGACTCCCACCGACCTTACACTTACCTGGCTAGTTGATTGGCTAATCCTACACTTGGAGGGCTTGAAGGTGACCTTGGCAGTTAGGAGCTGTCTAGATCTAGGATAACCCTTAGTCAGGATTGATTGACCAACTTGATTGCTAACCAACATTAAATCTAATTAAACCTAATTCTTCTCTTTCTTCTTAGTTCTAGGACTCCTTAGGACCTCTTCTTTAGAACTCTTTCTTTCTTTCTTCTTCTTTCTCCTAAAAATAAAATAAAAATAAAATAAAATAAAAATTAAACTAACTAAAAATTAATAATTAAATTAAATTAAATTAAATTAAAATTAACAAATAAAAATAATTAAAAAAAATTAATTTTTAATATAATAAAATAATAATAATAATAATAAATAAAAAAATATTCTAAAAATTTTTAAACCATACATTAGGGTTACACTAATACATGCATGGTAGGAAATCATTTTTTCTGATTTTTCTGATTTAGTTGAACTTAATTGAATGGTTGATTCACATTAAACATAATAATCAAATGGCTAATATAAATCTAATAGTCCAAAAATTAGATAAAGTTGACCTTCTTGATCAGAAAATAGATCAACTCCTAACCCTAGGTCAACAATCTTCTAATTATCAGGAGAATTATTCAATCTGTGCTAGTCCAACCCATCATGTAAGTGAATATCCTATGACTGCACAGTTTCCATATTTTATCCAAGAACAAGTTCAAGCTACTCAAGGATACTCCAAATTGATTAATGACCCATTTTCAAATTCATATAATTCAGATTGGAGTAACTTTAATTTTTCTTGGACATCCCAACAGACTCAGCTCAGACCCAAATTTCACTTGAGCAAAATTATCAAAATTATGCCTATAATAATGGTCAGCCTAGTCAGTTTAACCAGCCATCATATTATAATCAGCCTTCATACCCACCTCCTCAACAGACCAATCTAGCTGATGATAGATTTAACCAACTTCAACAATTAATTCTAACTCAACAGCAATCTATCGCCAGACTAGAAGCTCAAATAGGATAATTAGTTGAGTCTAACATGAGGAGAGAACTAGATCAACTATCGAACCTACCAATTTCAAACAACCCACCTAATGACCACCAACCACCTGGATTAAATTATCAATCTAATGTTTCATCTAAGAATCTTCAATTTGAGAATACCAAAGTAATTCCTGAACTTAAAAGCTATAGGATTCTTATGGACCCATACCAAGACCAGGTGAGAGAGGCTAGTACTGATGCTAGCCAAAATAAAAATTTAGAGGAACTGGTTAGTACTGAGACTAACCACATAGAAGAACCCAAGCCAGGAATTAGTACTGATGCTAGTTCCAGTTTAAATGAGATAGAAATAAGGGAAAAAGAGAATAGATGATTTACCCGAGACTTATAAACCTAATGTCCTATTCCCTTCAACCCTAGAAGCTGGTTCTTCTTATAAAAATCAAAAGGCATGTAATGAAATATCAATGGAGTTGTTTAAGCAGGATCACATTAATTTACCTCCAGAATTAAAACCGCCTTTAGTCACCATTCCAGCACCCATTGAATCAAACTTAACTCCTAAAACTCCATTCATGAGCATTTTAGAAGAACAAATAGGAGTAATTCTTAATAAACATGGGTCTGAGAATGGAATCATAAAATTATATCCCAAAAATTAACAGTGAATATATCAATAATGGGATTAAAAAAAAATCAACTTTCTGAGATTGGCAATCCAAAACCATTGGAATTTGTCAATCCAATATTCGACACAGGATAGTGAGCTACATTGTGTCTGGCTGAAGACGGTAAACTTAGCGCTTGTTGGGAGGCAACCCAATATTTAGTTTTTATCTAATTTATCTTATTTTCTTTTTAGGATAATTTGAATAAGTTGGAGGGAGAGCTCAAATTTGTAAAGGCATGTGCTGGACCAAAAAATAAATAAAATAAAAATAAATAAAAATAAATATACTGAGTTAGGTGTATTCTTCCATGTTCTTTATTACATCCTTTATTTTTTCTTCTCCATTGAGGACAATGTCGATTAAGTTGGGGGAGGAGAAAAATAAAAATTTTAAAATTTTAAGTCCTCGAAAAAGTTAGTATTTAGTATTTAGATACTTGATTATGCTTAAGAATCGAATAAAACTAAGCATTTTTAAAAGAAAATTGATACACAGATCAGAGAATCTGTGAGATATTGAGGAATCAAGTATTAAGAAAATTCAATAAAGAGTTAAGTCCTAGAACATAAAAAAATTTTTCTTGGAGCATTTCTAATTATTTTTACTAGCATCAAAGAAAAGTCTACTTTTTATAGGCTTGTGTAGGGTAACTATACGTTTCTTCATATAAAAATTTATTTTAATAAAATAGTTTCCAAGTACTTCTCACTGAGTAACCGGGCCTCTTTGCCTAAGCAAGCATTGAGTTTCGCGTCAAAAGGTGGGAAGGGCAAAGAAGCTCGTTGTAAAGCTAGTCTTAACTCGTAGCCTATTTGATTCGAGCTAGTAAGCCCGAGGGGTATTCTATACCTAGTGCCCTAAAGCCAACTGGTTTGGGAGTCATTGGCCCAAGACTCGCTACATGGATCAAATAGAAAGCTTAAGGAGTTAAGACACTCAATAGTGGTACAACGTTAAAAAAAAAAAAAAAAAAAAAAAAAAAAAAAAACATTGGTTTCCCACCGAGTAACCGGGTCCCGTTGCCTAAGTAAGCAATGATATTCGCATCAAAAAGTGGGCAATATGAAAATAAAAATTAATAAATGAAGGATGGAAGTAGCAATACACCTGCCTATATGAAAGTTTAGACAAATCAGAGATAAAAGTGGAATAATTTAGAAAAAGTTCTGAAAAATTTAATGTTCTTTACTTAATTTTTCTATTGATAAGTATTAATACCCCAATGATATATCTCATTTAAGCTCTACTGAATATCAATGGCCATTTTGAAAATTGCTTAGGTAAAATTCGAAACTCTAAAGTTAAAAGGTATTTAAAACTAAATTCTTTCTTTACTCGAGGACGAGCAAAGCTTAAGTTGGGGGGTGTGATAAACATCATAAATTCATCAATAAAAGTATTAATTTATCAATTAATTGATATTAATTTTTAAGAATTAATAATCAATTTATATATAATTTTTAAAAAATTCATATTTTTATTAATTAAAAAATTAATTAAAAAATAATAAAAATTAAAAAATAAAATTTTATTATCAATAGAAAGAGCTCATTTTTCTGATCACAACGAAATAAATTTCAAGTAAAACGGAGCTAAAATGAAAAAGATATGAATTTTTAAAAATATAAAATAAATAAAAATTAAATAAAAAAGAAAACGGCTCAGCCGGCTCCGCAAGCCGAGCCACCAAGCCAAGCCGAGCCATCAAAGCCGACTCAGCCGTTGAAGCCATCAGCCGGTCCACGATCCAGGCGTGGACCGCCAGCTCAGCAAAATCCGGCGAATCAGAGATTGCCACGTGGTGGACCTAGACCCCTTAAAGGGTCTACAGAAATTTATCGCGGCTCACAAGGGACAATCTGGTCATTTCACTCGGTCCGACAGAAGCGCTGATTGGCTTGCGGTGTGCGGTGCGGCCGGTCCATCGCGGTCCATGGGAATAGTTAATTGCGCGATCGGACGGCCGCGTTGTTCAGGATCGGACGGCTGCGGTCATGATCGGACGGCGAATTGGTGATTTCCAGGCTTGATTCAAATTCTATTAAGCTATCTGGCGCGATCCAACGGCCAGAAAACCAAGTGATGAAGATCTGACGGTCCAGAACGCTGCCGGCGGTGATCAAGACTCCCGAAGCGCGATTTGCGGCCAGATTTCCTCGATCAAGCGCGATCCAACGGCCAGAATTTAATCCGACCCGATCTGAGCTTATCTGCATCCGATTTTGATGATTTTTGGACCGTTGGATTTCTGTTGAACGGCTGGATTTTATCAGATTTACCAGAGTCATATCTGAGCTGTTTTGATTCAAATTTCATCCAAATTTGTTTATATTTTGATGATTACAAAGGCATTAGTCCCATATTGCCTTTAGAAAAAATATCCAGCCCTCCTAGCTCTATAAAAAGGACCCCAGGCCATCAGAAATTAATATCTCCGATCAAGGTGAAGCTTTGGTACAGGGCGAAGCCAGGCTATGGGTTAAAGGCTGCTTCGAAGCAACGGGTGCCGAGAAGAAGAGCCGAGCTTCTACACCATCTTTCTGCCAATGCTGATCCAAGATCAGAGATCAGGCTATTTTATTTTATTTTTCTTCTTTTTTTTTATGTATTTAAATTCTAAAATTTTAATTAATAAAAATTTTATTTTTGTATTTTAATTTCTTGCCTTTTATTTTTATTGTAATTTAATTTCTGCACTTTAAATTATTACTTTGCAAGTAGATGCTAAGATCTAACTAATAGATCTTAGTACCAAGTTTAAATTTCTGCACTTTTTAATTTTCACTTTTCCGACTTCACTTTTGATCCTAAAACTCCTTTTCTTCTTTTCTTTTCAAAAATCAAAGATTTCAAATCTAAAAACACTACCTTCCCTGTGGATTCGACCCGACTCACTACTATCTATGCAATTTTAATGATTTTAAGAAGTCGAATTAAACTGATAAACACGATGTCTTAACGACAGCATCGCGTACCTATCAATAGTCAACTAGAGGACACATGATGGTACAATGAGAAGATTGGAGGAGGTTTGATACATATCCAATTTTAGGCAAAATCTTATCTTACTGAGCAGACTGGATTCAAATAGCTACAAGTGGGTAGCTGATGATGGAATCTTGAAGGTTATGCATGGAGATAGGATGATATTGAAGAAAAAAAGAGGATGAGAGGATATTACTATCTAGTAGGAAGCCCAGTATGAGGTGGAGCTTCAAAAGCT
The DNA here is from genome assembly GCA_006176705.1 of Cocos nucifera. Lineage (NCBI taxonomy): Eukaryota > Viridiplantae > Streptophyta > Magnoliopsida > Arecales > Arecaceae > Cocos > Cocos nucifera. Next base: position 10,336 of record QRFJ01004876.1, read on the forward strand.
AAAGGGAGCCTAGTGCGAAGTGGAGCTCCAAGTAGAGGTGGATCAAGCACAAGATGGGAGATACGGGAGGACGAGAGGTGACATCACAGAGTGAAGTTTCTATTACCATAGGAGGCTACCCCAAATAGATCCCAAGTCAGGAGAATCATAGCAATTGATAGGGGCAAGATCGAGCAACCTGGCTTAACTCCCACATTTTTTCATCCATGAGACAGCAGGCATGTCCCAAGGCATGAGGGCAAGATGGATCACAAACTATCAAAGTCAGGTGGAGACTGAATGTGAGTCGAGATGAAGATGTTAGAATTTGATGCCTCGAATTTAATCCATAATAAAAAAAAATTAGTATCAGTAGGTAGTCAAGCTGGCTCGAATACGAGGTCGAGCTGGCTCAGGCTGAGATTGAGTCGACTCGAGCCAAGTCGACCCTCTCAGTCAACTCGAGCTAGCTCAAACCATAGCTAAGCCAACCCTCTTAGGTAGATAGAAAGTAGGAGTTTGGGCGAGATGCAGTCGAGCCAGCTCGACCCCTGACAGAGTCAGCTCGATGAAAATGAACATAATAGGATAAGATTTTCTGTTTGAACTCTGTTGACCCCATGATTGATTTTGATGATTGACAAACTTTGAGTGTTTAAGTATTTAACCATGTATTTCAAGAATGGATGTAGATCTTTTTAGGTGTTCAAGTTAAAATTATAATTTTATCAAGTTGAAGATCAAGAAAAAGTGACAAGAAGCAAAATCATAATTTTACAAGGTTAAAAAAGTCTATTTTGAAAGTCTCAAGAATAAACTTAAAAGATTTCTGATCTTTTAGAGGCAGTCCCATAATTTTTGGATGCATAAATTAGAAGAAAATCAAGTTTTAGCAAAAGGATCAATCCAAGGGATGACCCCTAGGTCATCCCCTTTCGAAATGGGCTGCTCGGCATGCTTGCCATGCAAACTAGGCCGACCCAATCTGAGACTGAGCCGATCTAGTCACAATGAAAGCAAAAGATAGAAAGTATAGAAAGCTAATTTTTTAAGACCTAGGGGATTGAGCCGATCCAGCTATAAACTGAGCCGACCCAGTGATCGTAACGGCTAATTTTTTGCAACTTTTTTAAATGATTATTTCTTCACTCCAACAACTATTTCAAGGCTTTCAATAGCTAGGATTGATCCTCAAGCTATCACAAAGAGTATAAAAGGCTAGAGAAATATTTGGAAAGAAATATTAAGTGGATTGAAAGTAGAAATCATTAAAATAGTGAGGTTCATTGAATATCTAAAGAAAAAGAGAGAAAAGGGAGTTCCTTGTGCACCAAATTCATAGAGCTTCAAAGCATGATCATCCTCATTCATTTAAGCTTTCTCTCAGCCTTCAAACGAGAGAATACAAAACTTCAAGAGCCATCTTTCAGCCTCTCCATCAAACTTCAAAAAAAGTTCTTTTTCTTTTTATTTTTGTGCTGGATTTTATACTTGTATTTTTATTTCTTTACAAGTTCTTTTGGAGGAAAGAAACTTAGGGTGTAGGTTGGTCCAAGCCAAAAATTGGATAGTGTAAAGGTTATGGTTGGTGCTCCTAGGTTAAAACCAATTGGGTTGATAGTGAAGTCGAGAAAACTATCGGTGTAGGGTTATGGTTGATGAGTCTGAAAAAATCAACTGAGTTTGTTTGTGATTCTGGGTTAAAACAAGCGCACTATAATCTAGGGATTATAGTGAAATTCCCAAGGAGTGCTTGGAGAGTGGACGTAGGTGCAAGGTTGCACCGAACCATTATAAAATCTATATGTTTGTATTATGATTTTGCTTTCTTTGCTATCTTTATTTGCTTTATATATTTGTATTATCTAGTTGCTTTTAATTTCACTGCTATACCTTGCTTATTCACTACAAGCATTCAAGTTCTTTTAATTAGAAGCACATATTTGCATTTGAGTATAAATTGGCCAAAATTTTTTAGAAATCCAATTCATCCCTCCTCTTGGGTAGCCATCCTTGGGCAACAAGGGTATCAGAGTAGGTGCTCTAATATTTATTTATTGACCTAGCGATCAAAAGGCAAAAGATCAATGGCAATCCAAATGGAGTCTTTGTTTAATGAAGATTATTCCATAGATAGACCACCACTATTAAATGAATCAAATTACATAAATTAAAAAATTAGAATGAAAATCTTCATTCAAGCACATGACTATAATTTATGAAAAATTATAATCAATGACCTACACACACCTGATGCATTGATTCATGATAAAGAAGTGATTCAAATAAATGCTAAGGCAAAGAATATACTTTATTGCTCCTTAGATATTAATGAGTTTAATAAAATTTTTTCATGTATTCCAGTGAATCAAATATGAGAGAAATTAGAAATGATTTATGAAAGATCAAATCAAAAAGAAAAATCAAGCTCCCAAGAAGTTAAGGAAGCTCACCCCAACCTATGCCTCATGACTCATGAGGATGAAAAGAAGAAGAAGAAAAGAAAATGAAAGAAAAGAAAGCATTAATTAAGGGAGAGCAAAGCAAAAAAATGAGAAATGAAAAGGCAGAAGAAAATGCTACAAATCTTTGCCTCATGACCAATAAAGATGAGGTAAATTCAAAAAATTCTTCCCAATTTTCACTTGATGAATTATACGAAGCCTTTAATGAATTAATGGATGAATTTAAAAAACTAAGGCTGATAAACAAAGAGCTTAAAAGATCTAATCTTCTTCTAGTTGATGAAAAGAATAAACTATTGACTAAAAAAGAAGATATCTTGAAAGAAAAGAATACTTTGGCTAAAGAAAAAGAAGAATGGATTAAATCTAAAAATTTTTTAGTTAAAGAAAACATGGAGCTTAAAAAGGATAATGATATTTTAAGATCCCTCCTAAAAGAAAATAAAAATCTTTTAAATGAAAAGAAAGAGTTTTTGGAAGAAAACAAAAAATTAAAAAGAGAGATTGAAGTTTTGAAACCTATTGCTGAAAAGTTTACCATTAGTTTTCAAAATCTTCAATCTGTGATAAAAGTTAATGAGACCATTTTCAATAAAATAGAAACTGATTTTAATATTTCTACAAAGCAGCAAAATGCTAAAAATATTTTCATAAGAGCTTCAACTAAAGATCATACCATTAAATGCTTTAAATATAATCAAATTGGCCATAAAATTTTGGAATGCAACTTTAAAAGAATTGGCCAAGTCTTGATAAAGCAAATATGGGTTCCAAAAGGAACCATAAGCTCTAACCTCAATGGACTCAAGATGGCTTAAGTACCAAAATCTAGTAAATAATTTTGTAGGTAAATCAAGAATCCAATGGAATAAAAAGAGAAAAATATTATGAATGGATGCCTTGGGAATGAAATTAGATGGGTGATGATGTTTGGTAAAATCTAAACTTTTCTCACATCATGCCATCATTGTTTAGTAAATATATTCAGATTATCAACTAGCATAATTATTGAGTATGTTTGATTGATTTTGATGATTTTATCATTGTTTAAAGTGATCATACTTCATAAATTAAAAGTTTGATGTATTGATCAAAACTAATATATTATGTTGATTATTCATTTTAAGCTTATTATTCTATTCTAAATTCAGCATGCTTGTTCAATTATTTGTATCATGCTATATTGATCTTCAATTATCTAAGAAACCTAAATTGTTATGAGCTTGATAGTATATGAAACTATTTGGATTCTAAACTTAAAAATTGAACAAATTTTGACATTCCCCCATAAGATTCTTAACTATTAAAATTCTTTAAAAATTGTATGACTCAAGTACATGAAAATAAGACATTCAATTAATACAAGATCAAGTACTTGAAGTGTTAATTTGAATTGTATCTTAGGTTAACCCCTAAGGATTTCAAAACTTCCTAGTTGAATTGAACTCATAGAGCCTTCATCTAATTTCTCCTTGATTTGATCTTATCCTATTTGATTATTGAAACCCCCTAATTGATTAATTTTTGATTTTTCAAATTGATTCGAATATCTTTCTTGATTATTGATTTGATTGCCTTTTTTTATCTTAAAAAAGATTTTTTTTTATGAATATTCATACATTATTCTGATTGAATGATTTTGAAAATTGAATTTGAGAAATGATCTTCTTAAATCTTTTAAAGTTGATATCAAGCAAAATGTATCAAGAAAGTTATCACTTATCTTTAAAGCTTAACTTTTAAAGAGGACTTCAATTAAAATAATTGGTATCAAATAGATTGCTATTTGCCATGTATTTGATTGACTCATCTTTCGACAAAAAGAGAAGAATGTCTTTATTTCAAACCTGATTTTGCATAGCTACATTTCGATATGATATCATTTGAAATAAATTCAAAAATACATACCTTTTCTAAACCTATAATTGCTTGATATTTCTTAAGAAAAGGAAGAGATGATATTTTGAAGAATAACTTAAAATCTCTTTATGGTGTATCTTGACTGATTTGATTCTATCAATTCAAATTGATTTATCTAAATCAATTTATCTTTATTAATTTAAAATTAAATTCATTGGTATCAAGCTGAACTTGCAAATTAATCTTTAAATGGTATTGAACTATTAAGAAAATCATGATTTGGTCTAAATTTTAGTTTAATTGATATTAAGAAGTTTCTTCCTAAGAAAATTTTCACTCTTGATATCATTGGTATTATTCCTACCTTGCATTTTATTGTATTATTTTTTGGACAAAAGAATTGAATATAATATCGCAAATCTATTTTACATTGATATACTCTTAATATGATATCTCTTAAGATAAATTCAAAAAATCTCATATATTTTTCTAAACTTAATTGAGTGAATATTTTATTTGATTAATGCTTATTTCAATCAATTGATGCTTGTATTTTTAAATTTTTATTTAATTTTAAAATAACATTATTTGCTAAAGTAAGAAAAAAAATTATTAAAGAAGAAATGATTAATTATTTGAAAAGAGCTTTAAAATTAAAAATATCTTTCAAATTTAGAAAATCTAAATTTAGTAGTTAAATTCATGTTTAATATGCTTGATTTGGAAGAAAAAGGGGAAGAAAAATTAAAAAGTAAATTTATCTAGCATTAATTATGAAAAATAAGGGAAGTGATATTATCTAGCTTTGATTGAAAATTCTAATTAGCTTATATTAAGGTAAATGAACATTGATTTCATTATACTTTTGAGCCTTAATATGATGATTTTATTTGATCTATATGCTTTTGATTTGATTATCAAATCATTTTTTAAAATTATTTGGAGTGAAAAGAAGTTTGAGACATATTCTTACTTCAAATAAATTAATTTTGACACATTCTTATAATTTTGAAACTCATTGATAAATATAATACTGAACTTTTCATATGCCAAACTTTAAACTTGATTTGCATGATCATTTTTGGCAAATGATTAGAGTTAAATTAAATTTAAAAATATTTTCTTACTCCAAGGAATAAATTTTTAAACATAATTTTGAAACTCATTTGAGAATTCAAATTTAATCCTAAATTTTTGATGTGCAGTGCAAAATTCTTAAGAATAATTGGTATTAAAGTAATTTTTACTCAAAGTAATGAATTTAAAAATATGACTCTCTTTTGCTTTAATTCTATTTATTTTACTTTGCTCTATATATTCTCGATACATATCTTTTTTGAACTTAATTAACTAATTTTTTTTTAAAAAAAGATTGAATATTAAAGTATATACTATGCTTGATTTTATGATTAAATTCTTTGAAAAATTTTATTCTTCTTAAAGCTTAAAAGTATATATCTAAAAATCAGATTAAAAAAGATCATATTCATTTACAAAGGGAGAGAACTTTTATTATTTGACTCAAGCTAAGTTTTTGAAGTAAAAGTTATTTTATTTTAAAAGAAAAGATGATTTCTTTGATTTGACCTCATAAATTTGATATATATCTCAATTTAAAGCTTTGATATTGATTTTGATGATTTTGCTTGTTTTTTCCCATTAGCTTTTTGATATTGTCAAAAAGGGAGAGAAGATTTGTTGAATATTTGCTATGTGAGCATATGCTATTTAAATGTGCTTAAGCCTATACATTTCATGATATTGCTTAAAACATTCAAATTTAAGTTAAGAGAGTTTTAGTATTAGCTTTCATGAAGTGTGTATTTATAATTGTGTATATCATTACTTCATAATTTATACTAGTCAATTTATTGAAACACATTAAATTTTATTTTTATGCATATACTCAAAGTTTTTGCCATCATTAAAAAGGAGGAGATTTAGACCCCATGATTGATTTTGATGATTGCCAAACTTTGAGTGTTTAAGTATTTAACCATGTATTTCAAAAATGGATGTAGGTCTTTTTAGGTGTTCAAGTTAAAATTATAATTTTATCAAGTTGGAGATAAAAAAAAAGTGACAAGAGGCAAAATCATAATTTTATAAAGTTGAAAAAAGTTTATTTCATAATCCTCAAGAATAAGCTCAGAAGATTTTTTATCTTTTGGAGGTAGTTTCATAATTTTTGGATGTATAAATTAGAAAAAAAATTAAGTTTTAGCAAAAGGATCAACCCAAGGGATGACCCCTAGATCATCCCCTTTCGAAATGGGTTGCTCAGCATGCTTGGCACACAAACTAGGCCGACCTAGTCTGAGACTGAGCTGATCTAGTTTTATTGGAAGCAAAAGACAGAAAGTGCAGAAAGCTAGTTTTTCAAGACCCAGGAAACTGAGCCAATCTAGCTATAAACTGAGTCGATCTAGTGATCGTAACGGCTAGTTTTCTACAGCTTTTTCAAACGATCATTTCTTCACTCCAATAGCTATTTCAAGGCTTTTAACAGCTAGAATCGATCCTCAAGCTATCACAAATAGTATAAAAGACTAGAGAAATATTTGGAAAGAAAGATTAAGTGGATTGAAAGTAGAAATCATTAAAATAGTGAGGTTCATTAAATATCTAAAGAAAAAGAGAGAAAAGAGAGGACCTTGTGCATCAAATTCAGAGAGCTTCAAAGTATGATCATCCTCATTCATTCAAGCTTCCTCTCAGCCTTCAAAGGAGAGAATATAAAGCTTCAAGAGCCATCTTTCAGCCTCTCCATCAAACTTCAAAAAGAGTTCTTTTTCTTTTTTATTTTTGTGCTAAATTTTATACTTGTATTTTTGTTTCTTTACAAGTTTCTTTGAGAAAAAAAAACTTAGGGTGTAGGTTGGTCCAAGCTAAAAATTGGATGGTATAAAAATTATGGTTAGTGCTCCTAGGTTAAAACCAACTGGGTTGATAGTGAATCTGAGAAAACTATGAGCGTAGGATTGTGGTTGGTGAGCTCGGCAAAATCAACTGAATTTATTTATGATACTAGGTTAAAATAAATGCACTATAATCTAGAAATTATAGTGAAATTTTCAAGGAGTGCTTAGTGAGTGGACGTAGGTGCGGGGTTGCACCGAACCACTATAAAATCTAAATATTTATATGGTGGTTTTGCTTTCCTTTCTTTCTTTATTTGCTTTATATATTTGCATTATCTAGTTGCTTTTAATTCCACTGCTACACCTTGCTTATTCGCCACAAGCATTCAAGTTCTTTTAATTAGAAGCACATATTTGCATTAGAGTATAAATTGACCAAAATTTTTTAGAAACCTAATTCATCCCTCCTCTTGGGTAGCCATCCTTAGGCAATAGACTCAGATTATGATTAATCCAAGGGGTCTATGGGAGTTGTGCATGGACCATAGGATCCAGCAGCCATGGAGGATTGCGGTTATAATCTGAAGGTTGAAAAATATTTTAAAACTTCATCAAGATCATGTTCGACTTATATTAGGAGAAAGAGCCCTATTAGGACTCCTATGAACTGCTGAAAAGAGAATTTCCATCCTATTTAAAGGGTTGAGATGTTGTGGAGCAATGTGATGGCACGTGAGGCATGAGAGGAATGTAGAGAGACTTAGGCAGCCATCGAGAGGAGCTTGGCAGAGCGTCGAGTACATGTAGCCTGCAAGAAAGAGAAGCAATAGGTGCATAGCATCCAGTAAGGAGGCTGAGAGGGCAGAGCATCTTGTAGCTTCTGAGGGTCTCCTTAGGATTCTGAGAGAGCTTTTGTGAGGGTAGCTTCTAGTTGAAAGATATTTTTGTATGGCGAGTTGAGAGTAAATGTTCTCCTCTTGTAGCTATTTTTCTCTTTCATAGTGAAGCTTTGCATGCCCCGTGGAGGCGAGTCCTTGGACTGATCCACATACTTGATTATTTTTTTATTTTATTTTTTTCTTCTTCCTATCATAATTCATCGATATTAAATCTTTAATAAGTGGTATCAAAGTAGCTGATATCCCAACATGATGGTGGTCGAGCTACTCTACCCCTTTCTGACAATTGCAAATCTAGCCAACTTATATTATGCATGATGGTTGGACGAGTTTAATTAGTGAAAGGAATTCATCATCAGCACAAGTCTGATTTTCAATCCAAAATAGCAACCACTCCATAGATAATGAATCACGGCACTCCTTCATTCTGACCTTCAAGTCAATCTTGAAGGCAGCCAAGCTCCTCAAAGTTGTTAAAAGCAACCATAGCAGAATTTAGTTGACTAGTAAGTCCACCCTCTTTGACTCAGAAACCAATTTTTAGGTTTGGCCAGACCGATCCCAAGTTCTGCATGAACAATATGCTTCCAAGTGTAGAACTCTCCAATCTTCTCATCCGAACTCCAACAAATTCACTTTAACCATTTGCATGTCGTAACAAATAATAGCCCATTCCCTATAACAAACTCCACATGATTTGAACGACCCACTAACAGATGGTTACAGTCATCACCATCAATCTATTATATGCTCTACCTATAAAAGGGATCCTCCAGATATGCTTTCTTCTTTAAGCTATCCTCTCTACTCTAATTCTTCTGAGTACTCCATTTTTGTTGGCTAGAAAACTGACTTGAGCATCAGAGGATCCTACCGAAGCCATCCACCTCCAGTCTGAACTTCTTCTTGCAAGTCTCATCGATGGCCTCATCTTTACTAGCTCCAACAACTCCAGCATCAACATCATTTTCTGCACCAATATACCCATATCCTTTCGGAGCAAGTCTTCATAGCAAAATGCTCTAGAGTCGATCATGTTCAATATAGATGTGCCCTTACATCTCATCTGCATGCCATACCGGTATCTCTATACTTCTTGGTTAACAGGATAACCAATCCATATAGTACACAATGATCTACACTCAATAAACATTATCGTCTTAGGTAACAGCATAGCATTTGATCATAAATAAATTTAAGGACTAAAAAATGAATCCTCTTTTATTGATTTCAAATAGTCCTAAGGACTTCATCATAATATGGGAGTTCATTAAAAGAAAATGCATAACTTATGATGAAAAAGCCAAAATTAACTTTTTATTCATAAATAACTCATATACAAATTTATAAAATTAGCTCAACCATCAATAGGCTAATAATTAGATTTGGGACACAATTTTCAATACCTTGCACATCTATTGCTTAGCCCTCTCAGTCAGAAGATTTTGCTCATTCGAGGGTCAAATAGCTGATGATTAGTTAGAGGAGATAGTCCAATGCATTCACAACATCCTAGGCTCTATGAGGATACTAATTAGACATATGTTGGATGAGCCAAACCATGCTTTAGGACATTTGGACTCCCAAGATTTGCCATCTCCTTCTAACCCTGCATTCACCTTTAATTGACCCATCACTTAGGATACCTCATGTCTTGCACATTTATATGTTTGTTTTTGTATGCCGGGTTTGTCCTTTTATGTATCTTCTAAAAGGACAAACATTTCAATATTATATAAAAACTTTGATCATCAATGCAATGTTATGCTTTTATGAAATGGATGATTATATTCTTGATTAAACAATTGAATGACTAGTTGATTATCATTAAAATGATTAAATGAATGATTAATTGGCTTATAATTATACTGATGAATACATGCGCTTGAAAATGAGAGAAATTAAAGAAAATTTTATTAACCCTTTTTTATTATGATAAAAAGGGTGAGAAATTAAGAGAAATTGGAAGAAACTAGGAGAAATTGAAAGAAAATTCAAAAATATGGCTTTTCTATACAAGAAAAGGGGAGTTTTATTGAAAACTTGTTTAAACTTTAATTTGTTCAAAGTTATTTCAAGAATATTATTTATTCACATAAGAAAGGTGGAGCTCTGATTAAAATTTGATAAATGCTTGACCTTTGCTTTTAAGATGCTTTGTATCAAAATTATAAAACTTATTAGTACTTGAAAGGTAGTACTCAAAGGATTTTATCATCATCAAAAAGAGAGTAATTGTTAGCCTTGGAATTAATTTTGATAATATCAAAAGAGTTTGAATATAAATTATAATTATTAATGATGCTTTAGAGAGTGATTGTAGAATTTCTTATAATGTCCAATGGTTGATTTCATCCAAGAAGAAGTCCTCTCAAATTTAAGTGATTTTATATTCTCAAGTCCAAGTTTCAAGTTTTGAAAGCAAAGAAATTGAGTTCGATATAGAAAGAATTTGATAAAAAATGGTCTAGCCTAAAAAGACTTCTTAACAAGTTTATCTACTTAAAAATTAAGTTTGAGAAGGCAAATCTAGCCTAAAATACGTTTGAAGAAAGAAAGCTACTCAAAAACAAAGAAAATCAATTTGGACATGCATGACATGCTTTTGAGTCGATCCAAAAAGAAGCTTAGCCAACCCAATCTTAGTTCAAAGAAAAAGATAGAAATAGTTGAAATTTAGATGATTTTGCTTAGCTGACCAAATTTTTATATGAGCCGACTAAGATAGAGTTAGAGCCAACTTGCTATATATATAGCTGATTAAGTCTTGAACTCAGGATGAAGAGAGAAGGTTGAAGATTTCAAAAATTCTTCTGAGCTAATTATGAAAATAATATAGCTAGCCAAGACTGGAGCCTAGCGACTCACAACAATGAGATAGTCAACTCAGTCTTAGAGGTAGGATTACATAGAAAATAGTGAAAATTCATACATTCTCTAAGTTGTCCAAGAAGATCAGTTAGCCGACCATGTCATGAAGTTAGTCGACTAAGAAGATATCTAAGTCGACCCAGTCTTAGGTAGATAGAATAAATAGAAAGGAGAAAAATTTGTATCTATTCTTGAGCCATCATAGAATTTTACTTAGTCGACTCAATACTTTTGATTAGCCGACTAAGAGCTTAGATGAGCTGACTTATAGATTTCTGATAGAATAATAACTAATTTTCTAGATTATTTCAAACTATCATATTTTGTTTGTAACAGCTATTTTTGAGCTTTCAATAGCTAGTGCATTAATTTCAGCCATTTTTTAGGCCACAAATGTGAAGATTTTGAATTGGGGAATAAGATTTTTGAAAGCATCAAAGGCTATTGGATTTTATTGAATAGAATACTCAACCTTCTTAGGTGGAACAAAAAGTGAGAGAAAAAGGAAATTTAAAGAGTTTTTATTTTAGACCTTCTGATATTAATTCAATTCAAAAGAGAGGAAAAGTGCAACGAGTTGAGCCAACAACCACTGAGCAAGAGTATTCAAGTCTTCAACAATCCTCTTCTAAGCATTAAAGAAAGAAATTAAGCAATTCAAGAGCTCAACCACTCTGACTTCTTCAAGAGTTTAAAGAGTTTATTGTTTATGCTTTAGATTCTTCTATATCTTTCTTAGAATGTTAGTGACAAGTTTCTTGGAAAAGAAATTTGGGGTTTTAAATTGTTTGTTCAAGCCATAAATTGGATGGTGTAAGGTTTTGGTTTGTGAGCTAGTGAAAACTAATTGAGTTGATTGTAAACCCGAGAAAATAATCAGTTGTAAGATTTTGATTAGTAAACTAGAAAAAATCAACTAGATTGGATTGTGAATCTATAAGAATAATTGGATTGTAATCTTGTGGGTTTATAGTTGAAATTCTCAAGTGGGTTGACATAGAGGGTGGATGTAGGTGCTGAGTTGAGCATCGAACTATGATAAACTTCTTGTGTTGGTAATTGTGTGTCTGCATTTACTTTTATTCTTGTGCTGCATATTTAATTACTGCTAACCACTATGCAAACACCTTTTGAGTTTATTTTTAGGCACAAGTTTTTCAAATAACTTTTAAGAAATCCAATTCAACCCCTCACTCTTGGGTTGCTGACTCTAGGAGACAAGGCTCTCTCTCTCTCTCACCCCCCCTTCCTTATGAATACACTAACACATAGACTTTTTATTGCTTAGACGTAGCCATATAGGAAGGGGCGGTCTGTGAAGTGGGTTTCTAAAAACTTAAGGCAATTATGTGCAGCAATTTGGTGTTTAAGTGTGAGGTGATGTAAATATAGTGAGATAGAGCAATAAAAGCTAATGAATATGAAGCTAGAGCATAAATGCAAGACATAATCATAAACACACCATAATATATAGTGCTCCAATGCCAAATCTAACAACTACATTATCTTCCCAAGAACCTTTGCTTGGAAATTCCAACTATAATCTCTTTAAATTATACTTTGATTATTTTAACACGGGCTAACAATCAATTTAGTTGATTTTAAATAAACAATCAACCAAAATTTTATCTCAAGTTCCCAACTAAGTCTCCCTTGGACTTGGTCAATACAATGTCTAATTACAGGCTTGGATAGACCTTTCTTATAAGTTTCTATCTCAAAAAGCTTGCAAAGAATACAAAAAGTATGAGTATTAAAATCTATAAGCTAAAGCTCAAGAAAATAAAATGCTCCATGAAGCATGGTTGAAGTTGAAGATGATTGCTCATTAGGACTTGGACTTCTTTTTTTCAATTAATGAGAGGCTCTTCAGGGCTTGCTGTGGATATACTCAAGGTTGCTCACTCAATAAAAATATTAATCCCTCTCTTTTTCTCTATGCAATTAATGAACTATTGGAGGATGACTTTTCTAGCTCTAAGCATTCATTTCACTATTTCTCTTACTTTCCAATTCAATTTCATGTCTTAAATTGTTAGATGAGTGTCCTAGAAGCTAGATTGGCTGACACTTTGTAAAATACTTTCTAGCATCATTTTTATAATTTTAACTTAAAATTAATAAATAAATTATTTTTCATCACATTATGTATTTAAAGTATCTGTGATACATCCTTTGAATTAACAGGCATATGAAATATATTCTCAAGAGTTAAAAATTTAAGATATGTGTTATCATAATTAACTCATAAACTACTCTTGATCATAGGATCATCATGAGGATGGTGTTCGATCCAAAAGATCAGTGTATGATCGCTTCCTTATCATAGATGAGTCTTGAATCTATGGTGTGGAGACACCAATGCGAGAGTACAGGCATTTGTTGAGAACAAGAGTACTAAGCACGACCACCTCAAGCAGTCAAAAGTAAGTGTACCTTCTCATTGATGACTAGCTGGATGTTGCAGTCGTGTGTCTGGTTCTTTGACTTGAGGTGCATCAACAGTTCATCTTGAATATGTTATATTTGACTATACCATAACTTGGTCTCCTAGCCATTCAAAATTCTAAGGTGTATGTTGGCTATAGCATGTTCATTGTAAAAATTGGATCATACCAATATGGGATCTATCAACCTTAATAGAGGAGTAGTCCTATGATGATCATGAGATCGAGTCCTTAAGCCCATAGCCATGGCAGTATGAATTACTAGAAAAGAGGTTTCTATTAGGGTTTCGCATTGGACTTGAATCAAATGATTCAATCATATAATGGGTGTTGGGTTTGACAAGTTCACCTTAACCCTAATCCTATCGGGGCTCATGATAGAAGAACCCAATCACACTGGTAGCTACACCAAGAGGTTGGTATTCGGTTCTAATGGGTTGCCACCATAGACTGCTAGGTATCACTAGTAGATTTTGGGATCAATTAGAATTATCTTGATGATTGACGATCTAATTGAGTGAATCGAAAGAGTTCTGATCCATCGAAAGATGTTTCGATGATGTCGATGATGGAGATCATGACATGTCCTACTACCATGCAGAATTGAACCTAACTGGATCACACAAATAAGAATTTGGATATGGATGTCATCAATTGGGCTAACTGATAAGATTGCGATGTTGTCATTAGGATACCATGTTTATCAGTTTAATTCTGACTTTTTAAATAATTTAAAAATAGATAGTAACTAGTGAGTCAGGTCAAATCCATAAAGAAGAGTGTTTTAGTTTTAAAATTTTTTATTTTTATAAAAAAAAGATTTTAAAAATAAAATTAAAGTTAAAAAATAATTATAAATAAATAGTAAAAATTAAATGATGCAGAAAATTAAACTTAGTATTAAGATCTACTAGTTAGATCTTAGCATCTACTTGCAATAAAATAAAGAGTAATAATTAAAGTACAAAAATTAAATTATAATTAAAAAATAAAAAGAATAAATTTAAATATATAAAAATAAAATTTTATATTAATTTAAAATTTATAATTTAAATACATGAAATTTAAAAAGAAGAGAAAAAAATTAAAAACTAGAAGCTGATCTCAATCTTGGATTGGCATCGGCATGAAGATGGCATAGGAGACAACTCTTTTTCATAGCACACGTTGCCTTAAAGCAGCCTCTAACCCAAGCATGGTTCTCACCCTAGACCATAGCTTTTTCATGATCGAAGATAATTGATTTTGGAAGCCTGGAGTCCTTTAAATAGAGTTAGGAGGGCTGGAGTATTTGTTGCTGGGCAATATGGGACTAAGGAGAGTTTTGATCGACAAAAATAGTAAAAATTGGATTAAAATAGCTTCTGTATCAAATTCTACTGAGTTTCCTAAATTCTGGCCATCAAATCTGCATCAAATGGTCCCAAAGTCATAAAAATAGAGGTGTAATAGCCCAAAACAAGTCGGATTAAGTTTTGGTCATTGGATCAGCCTTGATGGAGTGTTTTTGGCCATCAAATCACATTCTGGGTGTTTGATTGCCATCAAGATCATCTTCAACCATCCGATCATTGTCTAGAATGTGTGTGGCCATCAGATCGCATAGATGGGCTGAAGGATCTTTGAATTAGAGTATGAAAAAACCTTGGCTGTTGGATCTGGACCGCCATCCACCATAGTGGTCGAATAGCACCATTACTATAGCCGTGGACCGTATAGATTGAGCATACCACAAATTGCAATCAATTAGCATGTAGCTTGGCCTATAAAATTACCATTTTGCTCCTGTACGCCATGATGAATTTTTTGTAAACCTCTTAACGATCTTGGTCCACCATATGGCATCCTCAGATTTGACATCTTCTACTGAGCTGGCAGTCCATGTCTGATTCATGGACCGATAGATTGGCTTATCTGACTGAGCTGGCTTCAACAACATGCTAGTTGAGCCGAATATGATGGCTTGGCTGGGCGTGTCGGTTTGGTTGGATGAGCCAACTAAGTCAAATCTAATTTTTTATTTTTTTCTTTGAAAATTCATATTTGGTCCATTTTAGCTTCGATTTGCTCCAAACTTATTTTGTTATGATAAAAAAAATAAGCTCTCTTTATTGATAATAATATTTTATTATTTTTATTTTTATTTTTTTAATTATTTTTTAAATTAATAAAAATATTAATTTCTTAAATATATATATAAATTAATTATTAATTCTTAAAAATAAATATAAATTAATTGATAAATTAATATTTTTATTAATTAATTTATGGTACTTATCATACCCAAGCTTTGCTTGTACTTAAATAAAGAAAAAATTTAGTTTTAGATATCTTTTAATTTTAGAGTTTTGAATTTTATCTAGGTAATTTTCAAAATGATCATTGATATTCAGTAGAGCATAAGTGAGGCATGTTATTAGGATATTAATACTTACTAATATAAAAATTAAGTGAAGAATATTAAACTTTTCTAAATTTTTTCTAAATTATCTCTATCTTTATTTCTGAATTATCTAAACTTTCATATGGGCAAGTGTATTGCTACTTCCATCCTTCATTTATTAAATTTTTTTATTCACATTGCTCACTTTTTGATGCGAATATCATTGCTTGCTTAGGCAATGAAATTCGATTACTTGGTGAAAAATTAATATATATATATATATTTTTAATGTTGTACTATTATTAAATGTCTTAATCTTTTAAGCTTTCTATTTAATTCATGTAGCGAGTCTTGGACCAATGACTTTCAAACTAGTTGATTTTAAGGCATTAGATATAAAATATCCCTCAGATTTACTAGCTCAAATCAAATAGGCTATAAGTTAAGACTAGCTTTACAATGAGCTTCTTCGTCCTTCCCATCTTTTGATGCAAAACTCAATGCTTACTTAGACAAAGAAGCCCGATTACTCAATGAGAAATATTTAAAAACTATTTTATGTTATAAATTTATTTATATGAAGAAACATATAGTTACCCCACACAAGTCCATAAAAAGTAGATTTTTTTTGATATTTATAGAAAAAATTAGAAGTGCTCAAAGAAAAATTATTTATATTCCTAACTTAATTTTTTATTAGATTTTCTTAATACTTGATCCCTCAATATCTGACAAATTTTTTGATCCATGCATCAATTTTTTTTTTTTTAAATGCTTAGTTCAACTCGATTCTTAAACATAATCAGGTGTTTAAATACTAAATACTAAATTCTTCAAGAATTTTTTTTAAAATTTAAAATTTTTTATTATTCTCTCTTCCTAACTTAATCAATATTATCCTCAATAGAGAAGAAAAAATAAAGGATGTAATAAGAAATAAAAAAGAATACACCTAACTCAGTATACTTTTATGGTCCAGCATGTGCCTTTGAAAATTTGACTCTCCCTCCAACTTATTCAAAACATTCTAAAAAAACTAAAAATAAATTAGATAAAACATTAAATATTGGGTTGCCTCCCAATAAGTGCTAAGTTTACCATCTTCAGCCAGACACAAGATAGTTTACCTATCCTATAACAAATATTGTGTTCACAAATTCTAATGGTTTTAGATTGCCAATCTTAGGAAGATAGTTTGTTATTCTTTTATTAATATATTTATTATTAATTATGAAAATATAGTTCATGACCCTATTCTCAGATTCTTGTTTATTAAGAATTTCTCCTATTTATTCTTCTAAAATACTCATGAATTGAGTTTTTGGATTAGGAGTTGAGTTTGATGCAATGGGTATTGGAAGGGTGACTAAAGATGGCTTTTATTATGGAAGTAAATTAATATGATCTTGTTTAAATAACTCTATTGGCTTTTTATGGTATGCCTCTTGATTTTTAAAAGAAGAACCGGCTTCTAGGGGCAAAGAAAATAGGATTTTAGGTTTATAAGTTTTGGATAACTCATTTGTTCTCTTTTTTCTTTATCTATCTTACTCATATTAGAACTAGCATCACTACCAGTTTCGAGCTCAGGTTCTTCTATATGGTTAGTCTTAGTACTAACTTATTTCTCTAAATTTTTATTTTGGCTAGCATCAGTACTAGCCTCTTTCACCTGATTTTGGTGTGGATCCATAAGAATTCTATAACTTTTAAGTTCAAAAATTACTTTAGCATTATCTAATTGGGGATTCTTAAGTGGAACATTAGATTGATATTTTGTCTAGGTGGTTGATGGATATTAGGTGGATTGATTTTAAGAATTGATTGGCTCGATAATTGATCTAGTTCTCTTCTCATATTAGACTCAGCTAATTATCCTATTTGAGCTTCTAGCCTGACGATAGATTCCTGTTGAGTCAAGATTGATTATTGTTGATTTAGAATTAATTATTGTAGTTGATTAAATCTATCATCAACTAAATTAGTTTATTGAAGAGGTGGATATGATAGCTGATTATAATATGATGGCTGGATAAACTGACTAGGCTGATCCTTATTATAGGCATAATTTTGATATTGGCTCTGAGCCTGAGTCTATTAGGATATCCAAGAAAAATTAGAGTGGTTCCTTCAATTTGAATTATATAAATTTGAAAAAGAATTATTAATCGGCTTGGAGTAGTCTTGAGCAGCTTGAATTTATTCTTGGATCAAAGATGAAAATTATGCAGCCATAGGATATTCACTTACATGATGGATTGGGCTAGCATAAATTGAATAAATCTCATGATAATTAGAGGATACTATGAATTATGCAGGAGATTATTGATCTAGGGTTAAGAGTAGATCTAATTTTTAGGCAAGAAGGTCCACTTTATTTATCAAATTTGAATCAGCCTTAAGACTAGATTCTAGATATTTAAATTCATGGATCCCCGCCCAAATTTGGTAGAAAGATAATGAAGCATGATTAATTGAGTTTTCACTTAAGATTTCAAATAGGGCATAGGCTTCATCCTTACTTTTATTTATAAATATACCTCCATAAGATGCATCTACCATCTATCTATACTGGTCTTCTAAACTCTCATAGAAAGCTTGAACTATTTGCCACTTAAATAGACTATGGTGTGGGCATTTTCTAAGAAGTTTCTTAAGTCTCTCTTATGACTCATGAATTTATTCTTTTGGAAGCTGTGCAAATTCAGTGATAGCTCGCCTCATGGTGTTGGTTCGGCTTATGGGATAAAATTTCTTAAGAAATTTATTTTATAATTTGGTCCAAATTTTAATTGATCTTCCTACTGTGCCAAGCTAGTACTTGACTTTGTCTTTTAATGAAAAAAATAAAATTAGTCTAAGGGCATCCTTAGTCAAATTTTGAATTCTCATCATAGAGCAGATTTCTAAAAATTTATCCAGATGCTTATATGGATCTTCATTGGTGTTCTCATAGAAGGATGGGAGCATCTGAATTATGGTTGACTTGATCTCATAGTAGATAGCATGAATATCAGGTAACTATATATAAGTTGATGGGTTATAGGTAGAAAGAATAAAATATTACTTCATCTGCCTGGGTGGTTCTCTAAAATTTTCGGCCATTTGGTTATTGGGTTTAATATGATTCAGCCATTCAATTTTATGATTAGATTCAACAAGATCAAGTAAAGTGATTTCCTACCGTATATGTACTAGCTCAATCCTAACATGTGGTTTATATTTTTTTTAATTTTTTAAATATTTTAATATTTTATTATTTTTTAAAATTATAATTATTTTTTATATAATTTTATTATTTTATTTATTTTACTTTTTTAATTAAATTTAATTTAATTATTATTTTTAATAATTTTTTAGTTAGTTTAATTTAATTTAATTTTTATTTTATTTTATTTTATTTTATTATATTTTATTTTTGAAGGAGAAAAGGAGAAGAAAGAAAGAAGAGTTCTAAAGAGGAGGTTCTAAGCAGTCCTAAAATTAAGAGAGAGAGAGAGAAATTAGGGTTTAATTAGGTTTGATGTTGGTTAGTAATCAAGTTAGGCAAACAATCCTAACTAAGGGTTGTCCTAGATCTAAATAGCTTCTAACTACCAAGATTATCTTCAAACCTTTCAAGTATAAGATTAATCACTTAACTAGCCAAGTAAGTATAAGGTTGGTGGGAGTTCCCCCATTATGCTTGGTTAGGTAAGCTAACGGAATTAATTATAAACTATCTTTCTTCAGGCCTAGTCATCCCTGAACTACTTTTCTTAAACATCAGTCAAACTGACTAACCCTAATCCAGCCCAACTTTTAGGATTTCTTATCCTAATGAGTTCGAGTTTTCAAGGCTGATGTCTAATTGATTTTAAAATTAAGGCTTAGATCAATGCAAAATGCTGGTTGATTATTTGTGGGCCAAGAAAGAGTGATTAAATTCTCATCTTATCTTGTTTAATTGGACTGTGCCCTTAATTTAATTTAATATGAATATATACAAAAAAAATTTTCAAGCAAGGGGTTCTATGCAATTTAAACTAAATGTATGCAACTAATTAAATTTTAGAAGCTTACCTTGCCTCCAGCAATCACCAAAAGAAATAAAAATAAAAATAAAACTAATATCATGTATGCTCTAAGCAATTAAGGTTCCTAATCTTGTCATGAGATTTTTAATTAGGTTTAAGTAGATAATTTTTAATTAATTTAAAAATAAAGTAAATAATAATAAAAAAATTTAGGATTTAGGATTGATCTCACCAAATAGATTTAGAAGTTTCCTCCTTGTCCGAATCTTTTTGTTCTCTTTTTTTCTTCTTTCTTTTTTTATCTACAAAATAAATAAGAAAAGTTAGAAAATAGTAAAAAAAATTAAAAAAATTAAAAATTTTATTTTTTTTATGCCTCCTCAGTAATGGTGCCAAAAATTTGATAAGATCACGATATTATCATTAGGACACCATATTTATCAATTTAATTCTGACTTCTTAAATAATTTAAAAATAGATAGTAAGTATTGAGTTGGGTTGAATCCATAGAGAAGATAGTATTTTAGTTTTAAAATTTTTAATTTTAATAAAATAAAAAAAATTAAAAAATAAAATTAAAATTAAAAAATAAAATTATAAATAAAAAATAAAAATTAAATGATGCAGAAAATTAAACTTGGTACTAAGATCTACTAGTTAGATCTTAGCATCTACTTGTAATAAAATAAAGAGCAATAATTAAAGTATAAAAATTAAATTATAATTAAAAAATAAAAAGTATGAATTTAAAGTACATAAAAATAAAATTTTATATTAATTTAAAAGTTCATAATTTAAATACATAAAATTTTAAAAAAAAATTAAAAAATAGAAGCTGATCTCGATCTTGGATCGACATCGGCTTGAAGATGGCGTAGAAGATAGCTCTTCTTCGCAGCACCCGTTGCCTTGAAGCAGCCTCTAACCCAAGCATGGCTCCCACCTTGGACCGTAGCTTTTTCATGACCGAAGATAATTGATTTTGAAGGCCTGGAGTCCTTTAAATAGAGTTAGGAGGGTTAGAGTATTTGTTGCTGGGCAATATGGGACTAAGGAGAGTTTTGATCAATAAAAATAGTAAAATCCTAGTAAAAATTGGATTAAAATAGCCTTTGGATTGAATTCTATTGAGTTCTCTAAATTTTGGTCATCAAATCTGCATCAACTAGTCCTAAAATCGCCAAAAATGAAGGTGTAATAGCCCAGATCAATTCTAGCCATTGGATCGGCCTTGATGGAGTGATTTCGGCCGCCAGATCATGTTCTGGGTGTTTGATTGTCACTAGGATCATCTTCAGCCATTCGATCATCATCTAGAGTGCGTGTGGCCATCGGATCACATAGATGGGCTGAAGGATCTTCGAATCAGAGTAGGAAAAAACCTTGGCCATTGGATTTGGACTGTAAACCACTGTAGCCATAAGACTGCGCCATTACTATAGCTGTGGACCATGTAGATCGAGCATACCATAGACTACAATCAATCAGCACATAGCTTGGTCTATGAAATTACCATTTTGCCCCTATCACCATGATGAATTTTCTATAAACCTCTTAATGGTCTTGGTCCACGTGGCATCCTTTGATTCGGTGCCTTCTACTGAGCTGGCGATCTACGCCTGATTCATGGACCGACGAGTTAACTTATCTGACTAAGCTAGCTTCAGTGGCATGCCGACTGAGCCAAATGCGATAGCTCGACTGGGCACGTCGGCTTGGTTGGGCGAGCCAGTTGAGCCAAATCTAATTTTTTTTATTTTTTCTTTGAAAATTCATATCTGATCTATTTTAGCTTCGATTTGCTCCAAATTTATTTCATTATGACTAAAAAAATAAGCTCTTTTTATTGATAATAATATTTTATTATTTTTATTTTTATTATTTTTTAATTAATTTTTTAGTTAATAAAAATATTAACTTTTTAAAAATATATATAAATTAATTTTTAATTTTTAAAAATAAATATAAATTAATTGATAAATTAATACTTTTATTGATGAATTTATGGTACTTATCACTAACCCAGTTTGATTGATTTTGATTTAATCTAATCAGGTTCAAGAAAATCATGCTAGCATATAATTGAGCCCGACTTTCTCTTTCTATCTTCTTTCTGGTTCATCTTGACTAAGTCAAATTGAATTTGGCTCATCCAAGAATCCTGTATGGTTTTGTCCTAGTTTGACTAAAGCTTGTCCAGATCAGATCGAGGCTTGTCCTGGCCTAATCTGGGCTTGTCCTGAAGAGTTTAGGGTTTGTCTTAAAATCCAAGCAAGGACATCAGGACAAGGGTTGTCTTGACCCATTTTTGCAGGAATTCAGGGAGAGGAGAATGCATCCCCTGGAGAATTTTGAGGGGTGCGCACCCCTTGAGTATTTGTATGGATATTGAGGGTGCACGGCCCCTCTTGGCGTGCGCCCTTAGTGGATAAGGTTTTGGAATTTTGATGAGATTAAAACTCCAGGAAAGATAAACCTTATGCCAAGCCCTCTTCCTTATCTTTTATTGGTGCAAATATTATGAGATTTTGGGTGAAAAAAATATGAAAAAATTTAGATTGGGCATGGAACCAGAAGAAGAGTCCTTCTACTTTAAGCAAATTAGTTGCTTAAAGCATTGGAACTCTAGGGTGGTGTGGGAGTCTATATAAAGACCCCTACGCCCTAGGGTTCCTCATGCCAGTCATCCCATGCCCAAACTCTGTCCATCTCTCCATCTCCATGCCCAATCTTTTGATCTTCTCCCTCTTCTCCATGCCTAAGAAGTTGGGCAAAATACCAAGGAAAGGTCAAGGTCCTGCAGGCACGAAGATCAAGCAAAGCAGTTTCAGTTTGTGTGATGGATGGGCTGCTGTCAGAGATCGTCTTCAAAGGCACACCAAAAATTTTTTGATCTGATCTTTTGAGATCAAATCTAGTAGGAAAGGACATCCAGATTTGATCTGAGTGGACTTTGATAGAGGTCGGGCATGTGTTGGAAATTATATCCTAAAGCCAATCATTTAGGTTGTAGATGTTTGAGCTGAATATAATTATATTTAAATTATTATTTTAGCTTTTTCATCACTTTGTGCATATTTCTGTAATAAACTCTTCTGTGATGAAGTCCTTAGGACTATTTAGACTCGATAAAGAAGGTTTTATCGTTTAGTCCTTAAATTAGTTTGCGATCAAATGATACGCTATTACTCAGAACGACAACGTATCGAGTGTAGGTCATTGTGTGCCATAAGTATTAATTTTTCTCTTAATCAAGAAGTATGAAGATACTATTATGTTATGCAGATGAAGTGTAAGGATACATTTTACTGAACGTGACCCAATTGCGGAGCTTTCTATTGTCAAGAGTTGCTCATGACAGATATAGATATAAGTATCCCTTAGACCTGAGACCACCACGATGACTTGCAAGCAACACACTGTACTTAGGTACCGAACTATCTAAATTTCTAATTCAGTGATGGAAGACTATTGGGTGCAGTCAAGTACTTGGCTTATCGATGTGTGAGTCAAGATGGAATTGACCCCTCTAAGTATTGGAGCAAGTGCATCACTGTATTTCAATTTAGCAAACCCTCGATCGAGGTAGTCCATATGATAGACACTGAGTTATGAAATACACTGTGGATGAATTTTAGGATTGATAGTAAATCTTAAATCATCCTTTGAGCATTGAGGTCAAGGGGATGAATTATATGGTAACCATATGCCATAGGTTCGTCGATGTTGCATTATAATTATTCGACCTATCCGAACATCGGATACTATTGCTAGATGGTCACATCAATTGATACAGAAAATTAGTTTCTATGCTACCAACTTAGGATTCAAACCTATGGGATCACACACAATAGGAGTTTCTATCTGATTTGATGATTGATATTGAGTTTCGATGATCTAAGACTCGGTGGTCAAGAGTTCCACTGGATTGAGACTCTATGATCAAGAGTCCCACTGGACTGAGATTCTGAGTCCTTCATGTCCAAGACTCTCTGATCGAGAGTCTCGATGACTTGAGACAGAGTTCTAGTGGACTGAAACTCTGAATCCTACTTATTCAAGACTCTCTTATCAAGATCACTAATGCTTATTTTTGGCACTGTAGGCTCAGTCATATAAAAAAGAATAGGATTAACAAGTTAGTCAAGGAGCGTATCCTTGACATTGATAATTGTGAATTATTGAATACCTATGAGTCCTATCTTCTTGGTAAGATGACCAAATCACCTTTTACTGAAAAGGATGAGCGGGCCACTGAGCTTCTAGGTCTAGTATATACTGATGTATGTGGACCTATGAACACATGTGCTAGAGGTGGGTTTTACTACTTCATTACATTTACTGACGACCTATCTAGGTATGGATGTGTCTATCTTATGAAGAGTAAATATGATTCGTTTGAAATGTTCAAACGATATCGAAATGAGGTAAAAAAAAACTTAAGAAAAGTATTAAAATTCTTTGATCTGATCGAGAAGATGAATATCTTTCTAATGAGTTTTTGACATATCTAGGAGAGAATGGGATTCTCTCACAACGAACCCCTCCTGGAATACCACAGCATAATGGTGTATCTGAAAGGAGGAATTGAATCCTGTTAGACTTGGTTTGATCTACGATGGAGTTTACAAGTCTGCCGATTTTATTTTGGGATTATGCACTAGAAACTGCCTATTTTATTTTGAATAATGTTCCGAGCAAGTCTGTTGCAAAGACTCCATATGAGATATGGACTAAGCATAAGTTGACACTCTCTAACTTTAGGATTTGGGGATGTCCGACTTATGTTCAACATTTACAGCTAGAAAAGCTTGGACCTAGGTCCGATAAATGCTTATTCATAGGGTATCCCAAGGAAACTAGGGGTTATTACTTCTATCTTGCTGAAAAAAAAGGTGTTCGTCAGCAATAGAGCAGTCTTTTTGGAAAAGAAGTTTCTTAGTGAAGGAACAGCTGTCTCTAATATTGAACTTAATGAAGTTCGACAGGTAGAAGAACTGACACATTCTAGTGAACCTATAGAACTAGATTTGATAAGATCAAATTCAGAGCCTATTGAAATGGTACCAAGAAGATCCTATAGAAGTTCAAAATGGTGATCTTGTCGAACTCGATGAAAATGATGAGGATCCAATCACCTACATGGATGTCATGCAGAGGTTTGACTCTGATATGCGGCTGAAATTCATGGAATCTAAAATGGAGTCCATGAAGGTCAATAGTGTATGGACACTAGTTGATCCACCTAAAGGGATAAAATCCATTGGATGTAAGTGGATTTTCAAAAGAAAATGGGGTGCAGATGGAAAGGTAGAGACCTATAAAACCCATCTGATTGCCAAGAGATATCGTCAGTGTTATGGTATTGACTATGATGAGATATTTTTTTCGGTGGCAATGCTTAAATCTATTTGGATCATGCTTGTGATAGCGGCATACCTAGACTATGAGATTTGATAAATGGATGTAAAAATAACTTTCCTAAATGGAGAGCTGGACGAAGAGGTGTATATGATACAGCCTAAGGATTTCACATCCATAGACAAGTCTAAGGTGTGCAGGCTTCAAAGATCCATCTATGGATTGAAGCACGCATCGTAGAGTTGGAACATGCATTTTGATAAAGTAATCAGAACATATAGCTTCATTAAGAACGGAGAAGAATCCTACATGTATAAATAGGCCAACAATTTTGTTGTTGTATTCTTTGTACTGTATGTTGATGACATTCTCTTAATCGAAAATGACATCCCTACATTATAGGGAATAAAGGTTTGGCTATCGTCTTAATTCTCCATGAAGAACTTGGGAGAAGCTTCCTACATCCTAGGGATGAAGATCTATAGGGATAGATCTAAAAAATTGCTAGGATTATCCCAGTCTATGTACATTGATACCGTGCTGTTCAGCATGGAGAATTTTAAGAAGGGCTGTCTTTCGATAGACCATAAAATTTTGCTCTTGAAGAGGGATTGTCTGATAACTCCTTAAAAGAGAGAGCATATGAGTAGAATATCATATGCTTTGATAATGGGTTCTATTATATATGCCATGATGTGTACGAGACCAGACGTGGCATACTCACTAGGGATAGTGAGTATATATCAGTCTGATCTAGGTGAGAATCACTGAAAGGTTGTGAAAATAATCCTAAAGTATTTGAGAAATACCAAGGATCAGTGGCTCATCTATGGAGACACTAATTTGAAACTTATGGGATATACTGATTTTAATTTCCAATCAGATCATGATGATAGCAAAAGTTTGTCAGATTTTATGTTTATCCTAAATGATGGAGTGATCTACTGGAAGAGTTTCAAGCAACACACTGTAGCCAATTCTGTATATGAGGTGGAGTATGTCACGACATCTGATGCTGCGAAGAAAGCTGTGGTTACGAAAGTTCATCGATGAGCTAGAAGTGGCATCCTTTTTGGATGGTCCGGTTCTGCTATACTATGATAGCACTGGAGCCATAGCTCAAGCGAAAGAGTCGAAGGCACATCAGCATACCAAACATATTCTACATCGCTACCATCTTGTACGAGAAATCGTAGAGCGAGGTGATGTCGAGCTTTAGAAGATCGACGAAAAGAAGAACATGGTCGATCCCTTTACTAAAGCTCTAGGAATCAAAGAGTTTGATAATCATAAATGGAAGATGGATATTCGATACTATTCTGAGTGGCTTTAGTCTAAGTGGGAGTTATTAAAAATTATATCCTAAAGCCAATCATCTAGGTTGTAGATGGTTGAGCTAAATATAATTATACTTAAATTATTAATAAATAAAATTATTATTTAGCCTTTTCATCATTTTATGCATTTTTCTATAATGAACTCTTCTATGATGAAGTTCTTAGGGCTATTTAGACTCGACAAAGAAGGTTTTGTCGTTTAGTCCTTAAATTAGTTTGCGACCAAGTAATACGCTGTTACTCAGGATGATAACATATCGAGTGTAGGTCGTTATGTGTCATAAGTATTGGTTGTTCTCTTAACCAAAAAGTATAAAGATACTATTATGACATACAGGTGAAGTGTAGGGGTATATTTTACTAAACGTGATCCAATTATAGAGCTCTCTACTATCAAAAATTACTCATAAAGGATATAGATATAAGTATCCCTTAGACCTGAGACCACCATGGTGACTTGCAAGCAACTCACTGTACTTAGGTACCAAACTATCTGAATTTCTAATTCAGTGACGGAAGGCTACTGGGTGCAGTCAAGTACTTGGCTTATCAATATATGAGTCAACATGGGATTGACCCCTCCAAGTATTGGAGAGTGCATCACTGTATTTCAATTTAACAAACCCTCGATCGAGGTGGTCCATGTAATGGACACTGAGTTTTGAAATATACTGTGGATAAATTTTAGGATTGACAGTAAATCCTAAATCATCCTTTGAGCATCGAGGTCAATAGGATGAATTATACGGTAACCATATACCATTGGTTCGTTAATATTGTATTGCAATTATTCGATCTATCCGAACATCGGATATCATTGCTAGATGGTCACATTGACTAGTACAGAAAATTAGTTTTTATGCTATTGATTTAGGATTCGAATCTATGGGGTCACACATAATAAAAGTTTCTACCTGATCTGATGGCTGATATTGAGTCTCGATGATCTAAGACTCGATGGTCAAAAGTCTCACTAGACTAAGACTCTATGACCAAGAGTTCCACTGGACTGGGACTCTGAGTCCTTCGTATCCGGGACTCTCTGATCAAGAGTCTCGATGACCTAGGACTCTATGGTCAAGGTAACATTAGATGTTACTAGATTTTAATTTAATTTTTATTTTTACTATCAAATCATTTCAATAACTCTTAGATCTAATCGGATTTAGGAGAAAAAATTTTTGAAATTTTGCTTTAGATCTGATCAGATCAAATCGATCCTATAGTAGAAAAACTAGGTTTTTCTTCAACTGATATCAGAGCCAGGTTTGCAGTTCTTTAGATCTATTTTTTATCTAATTTTTATTTTTATTATGATATGATATTTTAGATTTCATAAATACCTTTAATTTTGGCTAGAAAGGGTAAACTAACCATTATGGAAGTTAAAATAGCTATTACGAGTGAAATCTGTCTATCGGAAGCAGTCAAAAAAACTAACCATTAGGCTATTATTCATAAAGGAGTCGACTCCTTTACTTCAGTGGTAGACTCATCATTTTTTGGGGTCAACTCATCTAGACCATGGGTTGACTCTTGAAGAACTACAATTTTTTATGGTCCTCTATCTTGCACCTATGACCATTCTTGGGTCAACTCATGCAAGAGCTAGGGTCGGCTTGTTAGGAGGTCATTTTTGCATACTCTCTATCTTGTGCCTATGGCCATATGAGGTCGCCCCATGTGAGAGCTAGGGTTGACTCATAGAAAGTACTAGTTTGTTCCAACATACTGGAGTCAACTTATGGGTTTTAGGGATCAACTCCTAAAACCTTCAAAAGATATGGGTCTTCTATTTAACCCTATGGTCGTTCAAGGGTTGACTTTCCAATTTCTGGAGTTAAAGCCTCTAAGCCAAAAATTGTATAATTTATCTTTAAATTCTTTTTAACTTGGTTTTTTTGAGAGGATTTCATTTTTAAGTTGAATGAGTCATTTGGAGCACTTGAGAGATCCTACAACCATTCTTATAGCACTTAATCAATATCAATTATACTCAAATATTTTGTTGTTATCAAAATCAAAACCTCAGTCAACACTTTGGATCTCTTTCTATCTCTATGCCATCTTCCACTTGAAACCTCCTCTTATCCTTTGAGATACTCCAACTTAGGCATTGGAGGTCCCCCTCTGGGAAATCCCAAAAAGCAGACTTCCTCTTCTAGTAGTATTTTAGGGCACTTTCGAGTGTTGGAGAGAAGATTCGGCCATTATTAATTGTATTGAGATTTCTAGCCAGCTACTCGAGTTCTTAGATCACCCCTCATAGTTCTCCAACTCACTATCCAACCCATCGATCTGAGCCAAATTGATCCTCAATAGCAACAAACATGATCTATGCTATAAAAATATCTAAAAACTAATATTCATTTATTTTGGTGGAATCTAACTTAATTATCAAATATATTCTCAACTATATCAACATCAATACATACACACATACATACATATATACATATAGATATGATGATTCAGATATATTATATATGTCGTGTCTGCATATATACATAAAAGGATTGAATCTCTAACTTGATCGCATTAAGTTTTATAACTATGTTATATTGATACTATCAATTACAATATGTCGTACTTTTAATACTCTATAATCATGAAAATCAATGAAATGTAACTAAGTAATTAAAAATTTAACCATGCAACCATGTGAAATTTAATTATTGCTTCCCCTTTATACATGCCATTTAAAGTTCCCATACTCATTTCTATTATTGATTAAAATTCTTGCCCGCACTTGCTAATCTCTAATTTAATTCTCCCCCTTTTTGTCATTATCAAAAGGAATGAAAAAAATTATATCAGAGTAAAAAGGAAGAGGGTAATGTCAAAGATAAGCATGCTAGAGGGCATATAACTTATATTAGGGCAATAGAGTAAGAAGATGTAGCAAGAAGATAATTTCATTTATAAATATATCAAGTTGTAGATATTACACAAATAATCAAAGTATAATATGATGAAGATAATATAGATAAAGACATCGAGGACAAAACAAACTAAGGATCTAGAGAGGGTCCTAGAATCCTAATCAAAGGAACTGGAAGAGCAATCTAGTGATTGGATAGTAACCTTGCTAGAAGTATGGTGAGCTGAAGGCTTGGCTAAAGTGGAAGGTCTAGTTTGGGCTTAAGGGGGTGTCGGTTTGGTTGCCCCAGGCTGTTGAACTCCCCTCTCTATCAGATCAACAATACTAGATACAAATGATGTAAGTGACTCCATCAGTCGAGCTATCTCCTCTTTGACATAAGCTACTAAATCTTGCATCTGTCTCTCTATCGTGTCACTCTGTAGTGATGATCAGATGGATCTAGTCTCAGCCTTCAAATCTATAATCCATTGCATTTGGGTTGCCACTAGGAGATGAACATCTAAAATATCATGTTGCAGCTTTGTAATCATCTAATGAAGTGTTGAGACATGTGGCATGAGTCTGCTGTCTGTTTGTTCATTATCTCCAAATGTCATGGAGGGTGTCTAATGAGCTGATTTGTTGCTCTCTCCCTATCGTGGTACTCCTGAGACTAGAATGCCTACCATAACTTGCTCTACCACATCTCTTAGCTGATTAGAGTCCAGCCTGATGGTCCTACTTGTGCTACTCTTCGGATGCTCTGGCTAAGGGACATGTGTTGCAAAGTCAGATTATCAATGTTCTATCTTGTCCTTTAGCTATGCAGCATCTTGTTAGGACCAGTTGGTGTAGGTGGCATGGAACTCGAATATATGACCTCTGTTAGCTTAGAGGATCCTATTGCAGGCTAATCATCCTCATCCACTCCTCTGTATGCATGAGTTCTCTAGAGGTCTCTCCCTCCGGCTTCATGCCCTATTCCCTAAAGACTAGCATTAAGACCATGACATAGGAAAGAGAGGCCTTTGACTAGATTGCTGCTTTATACATCAATTGTATCATGAGGGCGGGTAGGTTCAAGGGATACTCCCTAAGTAAGTGGAACATTACCATGATATTCTGCTTAGAAAAAAATCAAACCTCCCTATATCGGGGAAGAAAATCTGACCGACATTGTTGTGTAGGAGGCGCATCTATACAGATAGCTGCCTGGAGCTCACCTCCTTAAGCTCCTCAACATCATCTTGACCTAGGATATGCCTCAAACCAATCCATCTCTAGTCGAGCCTATTTGATGAACTACTGTTAGTCAGCATCCAAAGCATCTATTTGATCCTTGTGGCATTCAACGCGATCCATAAACCCTTAACCGTGGACTCAAGTTTTCCACCCCAAACATTACATTTCCATAAAACTCCCAGATTAAGTTGGGGTAGGTGGGAAGATCTAGGGAGCACATGTATTCCCATACTAATTTCTTGATTTTCCTCCCAATTGTGAACCCATCATGCTCCAAAAATTCAAAGTCTATCTTCCTCTTGGTAATGATACTGCATGAGGAAAGGGGTACCTTCTATTGAGGGGCTTCCCTTGCTAGTAAGGGTCCGAGGAAAACCTTGATAATAAATCTTTCGCTAAGCATAAATCCTAAAATATCCTAGGGCATGGTGAAGACAAGGAGATAGAGATAGAGATAGAGAGAGAGAGAAGATTAGGGAGAAAATAACTTGTATTCAATTCATTCTAATCACAAACATGGTAGAATATATATATATATATATATATACAGGATCAAAGTGGCCTAACCCAAAAACTCCCCGACTAACCAAATGTGATGCACCCTCCAAGTCCATGTACATCCATGTCTTGCCATGCACTAATCCTTTGGACTTAGTCCTAGTCCAATCCATTGATTAGCCTCTAAAGACCTCACAAACTGAGGCCTTAAGTCACCTAGGATCAAAACCGATCCTAGACCCATACAGACTTCCCATGCAATTCTGCTCGCAATTGGAGTCGACTCCTACTGAGACCTAGTTGATCCCTCTGAACCGAGTCAACTCCTATAGGAAAATGAGTCGACTCCTCTACAACAGAGTCGACTCCTCTATATGCCAACCATAGATTTTTGAGAGGTAGCTCTCTATCTAGTGCTTGCTTTGAAATGGAGTCCACCCCTCTAAGACTAGAGTTGACTCCTCTAAAACTCTGGCTAAAACTTTTTGCTAGCTGGCCCCCTTATCCCCTTAGCCTCTTTTCACCTATTCTCAAGGCTTGGGAGCACCATACCTGAGCTCACAATCTCTACCATTTTGCTTCCAAGTCCTTGTGAACTCAGTCCTGTCCATCATACCCATCAATGCCACACAATAATGAAAACTATCTCATGGAAGTACCTTCATAAGTGCATCAACTAGATTTTTCTTAGCGTGAACATTCACCAGCTCCACCTTGCCATCCTCCATAAGTTCTTTGATCTGGTGGTACCTGATGTTGATGTGCTTCATCCTCGCATCATAAATGAAGTTCTATATGAGCAACAAAGTACTCTAGCTATCATAGTGCACCTTGACAGCATCTTAGGGGAAGCCCATCTCCAACACCAAGCTCTTCAACCATAGAGCCTTCTTCGCTGCCTCAGTGATGCTAACATACTCCATTTTGGTAGTAGATAAGGCCATTATGGGCTGCAAGCAAAATCTCTATGAGATGGAACCTCCATATAGGCTGAACACAAAACCTATCATCGAACACCAAGTGTCCATATCTTCATCAAAATCTGCATCCACAAACCCCTCCATTTGCCTTCGAGCCTCCTTAGACATGTTGAAGTATCCCTCAGCACCTTGCTATCCGTAGTAGATGCCAACTTCAACCGAACCCACTAAGTATCTGAAGATATCCTTCAGTGCTCGCTAATGCTCCCTGCTAGGCTATGCCATAAACCTACTCACCTGACTCACTATATAGACTAAATCTAGCCTACAAAACACCATAGAGTACATAATGCTCCCCACAACAGAGGCATATGGCACTCTCTCCATCTCCTGAGCCTCCATCTCAGTCTGTGGCGACATGATCTTTGAGAGTCTGATATGCCCAGCAAGTGGTAGCTCTGCTGGTTTGGCATCCTTCATCCCAAACCTCTTCAAGATCCTTATGTAGCTCTCCTAAGACAAATGTAATATCCCCTTTGCTCAATCTCTAATGATCTCCATTTCTAGAAACTTTTTTGCAGGCCCAAGTCCTTCATCTCAAACTCCCTAGATAAAGCTGTCTTCAACTCTTGCACAACTTTCTTACTCTTGCATACTATCAGTATGTCATATACGTACCAGAGTAAGTATATTCTAGATCCATTCTCCAAAAATCTAACATACACACATGGATCATAATCATACTTGAAAAGTCCTATGCTCCTTATGTAGGTGTCGAATCGCTTATACCACTGCCTCGGTGACTGCTTCAGCCTATATAGCAATTTCTTTAGCAAATAGACCTCTGTATCTGACCCAAGCTTTTTGAACCTCTATGGCTGCTCCATGTAAATGCTCTCCTCTAGATGTCTATAGAGAAATGCTATCTTAACATTTATCTACTCTAGTTCTAAATCTTGAGCTGCAACTATACTCAACAATATCCTAATGGATGTATGCCTGACGATTGGAGAGAAAATCTCTGAATAATCAATTTTTTCTCTCTATAAATATTCTTTGGCTAAAAGTCTAGCCTTATACCTCACTCCACCTTACTCTAAAGGTACCTTCTTTCTGGTGAAAATTCATTTGGAGCCAATGGGTCGAGCACCTTTCGATAGATCTACCAGCTGCCATGTTTGGTTCTTCCTGAGAGACTCCATCTCCTCCATCATAGTCTGCATCCATGACTGCCGATCCAAACTCTCCATAGCCTCCTCAAAAGTTTTTGGATCTCCACTGCCATTGATGAGAATATAAAAAATGATCCCATCAATGCCATATCGCATCGGTTTGCAAACAGTGTGCTTTGGCTTGTGCAATGCCACCCCCTTGCACCGTCCTACAAGTTTGTTGTTTGTGGCTCTACCTGCACCTCCTCCTAGATAGATTGCTTTCCTTGCTGGTTCTCCATAGTTGTGAAAACATGCATGCTCATCTCCAACCTCAAGCTGAACATGATTTGAGGTTGAATTTGAAGGCAAATCACCTATATGCGAGTGCTGCCCAATGCTGTCCTGTGCTAACTTCTCAGCTTCATCCACACCTCCCAACTTCTTCAAGATGCTCTTCTCATCAAAAATTATATTTCTATTGACTGTGAATCTTTGAGAATAAGGATCCACCAGTAGGTAACCCTTCACACCCTTTGGATACTCGATAAAGACTAGCTTCTCTGACTTCGGGTCCAGCTTGCTCCTTTCGACTTCCTCCACCAATGCATAAGCTAGGTAGCCGAACACCTTCAAATGATCAAGCTCTACCTTCTTCCCACTCCAGACCTCCTTTGAAAGTCCTCTATTGAGCTTTCTATGGAGAGACCTGTTAATAAGAAAACATGCAAAAGTTAGAGCACCACCTCAAAAAGACTTGGGCAGTGATGCCTACAGCCTCAAGCTCCTGGCCTTCTCCATCAGTATCCAGTTCATCCTATCCGTAATATCATTTTGATGAGGGGTCATCTTTATTGTATAATAGTGTTTAATCCTATTTTTTTCATAGTACCTCCTAAACTCTAGGCTTGTGTACTCCCCTCTATTATCAGACCTCAAATATTTTATTGGCTGTCCTATCTCCTTCTCGACCTAAGCTCTGTAGGCCTTAAATCAGGCAAATACCTCAAATTTTTTTCTAATCAAATAAACCCATACTATCTGGAGAATTTATCTATTAAAGTGACAAAATATCTAGCTCCACCTCGACCCGATACAGGTGCCAGTCCCTATATATTTGAGTGAATAAGCTCCAAAATACCTTCACTTCGATTAGTACTACTAACAAACTTTACTCTGTACTATTTGCTAAAGATGCAAGGCTCACATAGGTCATTTTTCTTCTTTTTGAGTGCTAAAATCAGACTCCTCCTATTCAACTTCGTGAGCACCCTGTCACTCAAGTGAGCCATATAATAGTGCCATAGCTGATAGGCAAGCTGCTCCTCCTATGCTACTACAAACACCTCCGTACTATCTGTAACCACTAAGCCTTCTATCCTATATAGATTATTGTACAGTCTTCTTCCTTTCATTACCACCAAAACATCCTTGGAAATCCTCAAGCACCCGCTACCCGGCTGACAACTAAAAGCATACCCCTATCTCTCCAAGTAACCTAGGGATATTTTTGCCCAAAGATGGCTACCCAAGAGGGGGGGATGAATTGGATATTTAAAAATTTAAACTCTAATTATGCTGAATTTTAAAGTTATGTGCTTAGTAAAAAAATATGATAAACAAGTGTAGAATGAAAGCAATATAAATAGCACAATGACCAACACAAATACTAAGCTTTTATAGTGATTTGCACCAAACTTGGCACCTACGTCCACTCCTCAAGTAAACTACTTGAGAATTCAACTATAATCACTTAACTGATTACAGTTCGATTATTTTTCTTAGGCTCATAATCTAATCTAGTTGATTTTGACCTAAGCTAACCAACTTCAACCTTTACAATAATTATTTTTTTGGGCTAACAATCAATTCTGATTGATTTTAACCTAGGCTCACCAATCAAACCTTTACAATATCCAACTCTAGGCTTGGACCAACCCTAAGTTTCTCACCCCAAGAAACTTGTAAACAAATAAGATGCAATGATTAAAGAAGTTTAGAAAGAAAAACTCAATGAAGCTCAAAGGAGTTTATGAATGGAAGGCTTGATTACTCTTGCTCTTCTTCTTGAATACTTGAGAGAAGTTAGTGAAGCTCTTCAATGATTTTCTTTGACTTCTCTTACTTTGAGGATGATTAGAAGGACCAGATGATTTTAAGAGAATAATTTTTTTACTTCACTTAATGGCTCTCAATGAATGAACATGGTGTAGGCTTGAAGGCTCTTGAATGTATATCTCAAAAGTTCTTCTTGAAGTTCTTAAATATCCCTTTTATATTTCAAAGCTTTTCCACCACTCAAAAATACTTGAGGAGGCTCCATTCAATGTCCAAGCCATTGGGCACAAAAATCAAGCCATTGAAAAAAGGTTAAGACTGAAAAAGTATAGTTCTAAAAAAACTAGCTATTACAGTGACTTAGTCGATTAACCTTCTGGACTTAGTCGACTAAGTCCCCTGGATCCTCAACTTCAGCCTTTTCTGCACTTTCTATCTTATGCAGTGTTCTGAGACATAGTCAACTAACTTCTCAAACTTAGTCGACTAAGTCTCTTGGGTCCAAAACTTTTATTTTTCTATGTTTTCTGCTTTTGTTGTTCTCTGATACATAGTCGACTAAGTCTCCTGGATCCCGAATTCTCTTTTTCTGTGCTTTCTATATTTTGCTATCTTCTGATACTTAGTCGACTAACTCTCAAAACTTAGTCGACTAAGTCTTCTGAGTCCTAAATTCTCATTTTCTTTATTTTCTATATTTTGCTATCTTTTGATACTTAGTCGACTAACTCCTGGCTTAGTCGACTAAGATGTATGCCAAGCGTGCCATTTAGTTTTTGACAGTCTTTCTTTTTTAATTTCTTTTGTAGGCTAGACTTGCTTCTTAAACTTGATTTATCTCTCATTAACCATTCTTTTTAGGATGTATCAAGTGTTGATTTTCTTCAAGAACCTCTTGATTGATGATACTCCATTTGATTAATGAAAGTCACTTAGAGCATTGTAAATGCTTGAAATTTAAACTACACATCCTCAAAAATAATATTAGTAACTTAATAAATTATACTCAAATGCTTTTATTATCATCAAAAATAGTCCAAGGGTCAACAATCTCTCCCTTTTTTATAATGACAAAATTTTTTGAGTATAACTTTCTTTTAAATTTTAATTTAACTTTCATGCAATCAATTTATATGTAATATATTTATTTATGTCATATTGAATTTCATATGTTCTTCCAAAATATAATCACTATGTTCAAATTAAGTTTTAATTTTTGTATTTACTCTCCCTTAATGTGTGCCAATCGATTCTTGAGATTTCAAAGTACATATTTTCATATTTAAATCAATTAAATGCTTCTAATTAATTATTTTATATTAAATTTTTAGATTACACTTATATTATCCTTCTCTCCCTTTTTGTTATTATCAAAAAGATAGCTACTGTCAATCAAGAGCAGTATACTATACAAATGATACAAGGCATCATATGTGTAAATAAAGAAAAATAAGGAGTTTCATTCCTATATAAGTAAAAGTTTAAACAAAAATATAAGACCAAGTAGGCATGCATCAAAATATCAAAAGGAGTTTAAACCATTACAGATATCACATCAAATACAAAATAGATTTTAAGCTTAAGGATATGCAACTATAGGATGGCCTAATCTAAGATAGGAACAGGATGAGTCTAGGAGGATGGATCCATTGCCATCTGAGGATGATGTCTAGCAAGGGCACATTCCACAACACGTTCTACCAAAGCAGAAAGTCGATCAGACACCTTATCAACCATTCGGTGCATAATATCTATAACCTAATCTTCCTCAAGATAGACAGAATGTGCAGGCCGAATAGATGGACCTGCAAATCTTGGCATGGGCTCCGATACTGGCATGGGCTTCTCTTCATCATCAACTTTGGTCCACTGTTCGTTCATCTTTTTGAAACCTATCTTCTTTAAGGAGTTTTCATCATACATATCAAAGTACTTCATCTTCTTAAATGATTCACCCTCCATGTCTACATCGAACTCTCTGAATATGATAGTAAGAAATTTTTCATAAGGTAGGGTCGATTTTGCTCTCATTCTTGCTTTTTGCATGGTCTTCATCATCAAGATAGAAAAATTAAATTTTTCTTTCTTCGATATATGATACAGAATCTTCATATCATTTCTTGTCACATAATCGAATCATCCAATCCAGGAAACAAAAGATCTTACAGACCATGTGATGTAAAAGGCGATGCTCAGTACTCAAATATTTTGCTAAAATCTCATCAAAATCCAAAGTATCATCCTTGTTAAATAGCAAATGAAGTCCTACTTGCCGATTATCAAACCTCTTAGCTCCTTCCACCGGAGTCTTCAGTAACTGTTCTAGATTTTCTACTATCAAATGTATCTTGACCCCTTTAACTTTAGTTTTCAGATATTGAGAACCTATCCTTGCATTTTCATAAAACTCTCTTACAAGATTTGGATAAGTAGGCAATTTCAGCGAACATAAGTACTTCCATCCTTGAAATTTGATGCACTCCATGATCTCAAACCCTTGTTTCTCTAGAAAACCAAAATCAATCTTTCTTTCAGTGGTCACTGTCCTAGATGAAAATAGTATTACTTTTGAGGGGGATGGCGTGACTTGAGATGGGGATTGTACGAGAGTAGTGAATGGAGTAGAGTATTGAGGCAAAGAAAATGGTGGGGTACCAGTAGTTTGAGTGGCCAAAAGAGGAGGTGAGGAAGGTGGAGACGCGGCTGGGGGAATAGGAATCGAACTAGATTGAGGTTGCTCAGTGGCGTCCGAACGATTCTTCGTCCTGTACTCATACAATCATAGTTGAAGAGGAGTGATCTTAGGATGAGTATAAAGTTTCTTCTTCCTTGGTGCCATGGATCCAAGTTCTCTTCCTTAAGATTTTTAGGGCTTTGATTTAGAGATTTTTGGAGAGAAAATGGATACACTGAGTTCTAAGATGGGATGGCTAAGAAAGGGCGAATGAAAAATAAACAAAGTCCCATGGGTATTGTGTTTTATAAATAGGATTCCCGATACTTAGCCAACTAAGATTAAGTTCTTGGTCGATTAAGTCTTAGTCAACTAAGACAATTTATCTTAGTCTGCTTAGTTTGGCACAGAATTTAATGGCTAGAGTTTCAGTCCAAGAGGTCTTGCAATGACTCATGCATTTTTTAATGGAATTAATGTAAGGATGATTTATGAGAAAGTCATCACATCATAGCAATCATTTCAACATACAAATATATTCAATAATTTTAACAATATGGATCAAATAATCCTAATTACTTTCTTATGGCATAAAATCTTTCTTCATTTAAAGGTTTAGTGAAAATATCTACAATTTGATTTTTAGTTGGTACAAACTCAAGAGTTATGTCATTATTTATACATGGTCTCTAATAAAATGATCTCTAACCTCTATATGCTACCAAAGACTAAAGTTATCCTTGCCATCAACCTTTGCAAAGTCCACCTTAATAGTACTCGATGCCATTCCATATAGATTTCAAGAAACAAACACAAAACAATAAAAATAGTGTTCAAAGAAAACCTATTCAGCACCTTCCTATGATCTCGATGAAACTTTGATCTTTCCTCCACTAGATCTATCTCCAGTGCTCTGATACTAGATGTTAAGGGGCTTCCCTTGCTGTGTGATGCTTGCAGAACCAGTAGTAAGGGTTCGAGGAAAACCTTGATAGCAGATCTTTCATTGAGAATAAACCTTAGAAAATCCTAAGGCATGAAGAAGACAAGGAGACACAGAGAGAGAAGATTAGGAAGAAAATGGCTTGTAATCAATTTGTTCTAATCACAAACTCCATATAATGTGCTTGTATATGTATATATATATAGGGTCAAAGTGACCCAATCCAAAAACTTTCCTAGCTAACCAAATGTGATACACTCCCCAAGCCCATATATACCCATGTCTTGCTATGCACTCACCCCTTGGACTTAGTCCCTGTCCAATACATTGATTAGCTCTTTAAGACCTCACAAACCGATGCCTTAAGTCACATAGGATCAAAACTAATCTTAGATCTAGATAGACTTTCCGCACAGTTCTACCCACAACTGGAGTCGATTCTTGGTAAGACTAAGTCGACCCCTCTGGACTGTGTTGACTCCTATAGGGGAATGAGTTAACTCCTCTACAATCGAGTCGATCCTCTGAGACTGGAGTTGACTTCTCTATGTGCCGACCATAGATTCCTAAGATGCAGCTCTCTGTCTAGTACCTACTCCAAGATGGAGTCGACCCTCCTGAGACTAGATTCAACTCATCTGAAACTTTGGTTAAAACTTTCTGCTAGCTGACTCCCTTAATCCCTTGGCCTTTTTCCACCTGTTCCCAAGGCTTGGAAGCACCACACCTGAGCTCACACCTTTAATGGAGTGGGCTATGGGGGAGGAGAGGGTGGAGGGTGCTCTGGCTTATCTTGGGAGGAGTGCCTTGGGTTAGCTCCAAACTTGGTCCTTCATTCAATCATCAGAGCTTCGCCTGGAGGAACCATAGAACTCAACTCTACCCCCTAATTTTGCTTCAAACTCTAAGCAAGCTACTTCCTGGGGACCACTAGGAACCAAAACCATCAAAAAATGAATCGGAAAGGGGGATGGGGTGGGGGGTTTTTGGAGAGGATGTTAGGAAGGAGCTCAACTCAAAGTAGAGAAGAGATGAAAATGAAAAACCTCGGGATGACTTCATTTAAAGGGTTGTTCCCCAACTCAAGGGTCAACTCGAGTGAAACTATGAGTTGACTTCTCAAGGAACTCTCCTCATATTAGGTGTTAGCTCTAAGGAGTTTGATCCAAAGGAAAAAATCAATCAAAACATGGATCAAAAAGAAGATAAAATCGAATTGAGTGAGATGAGAGGAAATTCTAGATGAGGCTTTTAAGGAAAGACTCATCTAAAGGGACTACAAAGCCATAATTCACCTCGAATGAAGTTAAACCTATCCTCACTAAGGAGTCCGATAAAAATATCAATTTAATGTCTAACGATTGGCACAAAATAAAGCACAATATCATTATTTTGCATATGATCTCTTATGAAA
Organism: Cocos nucifera; assembly: GCA_006176705.1. NCBI lineage: Eukaryota > Viridiplantae > Streptophyta > Magnoliopsida > Arecales > Arecaceae > Cocos > Cocos nucifera. Next base: position 50,578 of record QRFJ01004876.1, read on the forward strand.
TAATGTCTAATTTCAATGTGTTTAGTTTCTGAATGTTGAATTTTTGAATTTTTAATGAGATTTATGGCACTTATATCATTATATCTTATGAAAATTTTATTACTTTTAGTTGTTGTTTAATCCATAAGATTTGAGTATAATAACTTCTGACCGTAATATATTCAGCTTCAACTATAAACAATACCACTAAATTTTGTTTCTTACTAAAACATAAGACTACAATCCTTAGAAATTGATAAGTTCTACTTGTACTTTTATGATCAATTTTACAACTAGTAAAATCAACATGTGAATATCTAATTAAATCAATAGAATATTATTTTGAATACCATAATCCAAATTTAACTATAATTAGATGAATTTCTTTAGGGTTTGATCAAAATCTAATACATATAGAAGAACTAAATATTATATCAGGTCTACTAGCAGTTAAATAGAGCAATGCATCCATCAAACCTCTATAAAGGTTAGGGTTAATGCTATTACCATTCTAATCCATATCTAGCTTATGTGCAATGCTCATTGGGTTGCCCATGTCTTTGTCATTCTCCATCTCAAATTTCTTAAAAACCTTTTTTGTGTACTTGCTTTGATTGATGAAAAACCCCTCCTCCATTTGCTATTTTGAGTTTGAGGAAGAATGTGAGCTTTCCCATCATGCTTACCTCGAACTCTTCCTATATAAACATAGCAAATATTCTTGGCACAAGATCTCATTAGTAGCATCGGAAATGATATCATCAATATAAATATGCACAACTAAAAGATCATTTTATTTTCTTTTAATAAAAAGAGTTGTATCTATTATTTCTCTTTTGAAATTATTTTCAAATAAAAATTTAATTAGTCTTTAATACTAAGTAGAAGGTGCTTACTTAAAACTATACAATGCTTTTTTTTAATTTGAAAATATTGTTGAAAATTCATGATTTTCAAAACTAGGGCAATATTCACTATAAACTTGCTCCATAATGTATTCATTTAAAAATATATTTTTCACATCCATTAAAAAAAGTTTTAAATTTATATAGTAAACAAATGCAAGAAATAGCTAGTCAAATTGCTTCTAATCTAGCAATTGGTATAAAATTATCCATTAAAATCAGTGCTTTTTTTTATTGCCCCCTCATGCAACTAGCCTAGTTTTATTCCTAACTACATTTCCATATTTATCTAATTTGTTCCTATACATCTATTTTGTATAAATTATTAAATAACCTCTAGGTTTTTTAACGAAAGTCCAAACTTGATTTTTTTTAAAATTGATTTAGTTCTTTTTGCATAGTATTTATCCAATTATGATCTTTTTAACTTTAATAATACTTTTAGGTTCCGGCGAGATATAAATACAAGATGATTGCATGCTTCTCTAAGGGATGCTCCAGTTCTAAAGCCTTAAGAAGGATCACCTATAGTTAATTCCTTTGGTTGGCTATATGCATATCTCCATTTTCTTGGTAGTTCATTCGTACCTTAATTTTGGGTATGTAATTAATCTTGATTCTCTTCATCTTCATTCTCACATTTTTGGTCCTTTCTTTCTTGCTCTTATGAAGGATTGTCCTTCGAGGTCCTCCATCTCCATCTCTATATAACCTACACTATGTATCAAGCAAATCTATCTTTCGTGATGAAAGATTATTAGACTCATCAAAGAGAATATGAATGGATTCTTCTACTAATAGGGTTCTTTTGTTAAACACTATAAGCCCTACTAGTACAAGAATATCCTAACATAATTGCTTCATTAGATTTTACATCAAATTTGCTTAGTTTGTCCTTACCATTATTCAAAATAAAATATCGACATCCAAAAATTTTGAAATATCCTATAGTTGGTTTTCTTCCTTTTGAAAGTTCATAAGGCATTTTTTTTTCAAAATTAGTCTAACTACTGCATAATTTAGAATGTAATATGCTATGTTAATAACTTCTACTTGAAAGTGTTAGAATTAGTGGTGCTCCCAAACCTTAGAAAAGCACTAGAGGAGTCAGAGTGTTGGCTTCGAGAAACTAAGATAGGTATGGCTCTAGAACTAGGACCGATTTGATTCTAGGGTGATCCTAATTTGGATCTCATGGGAGATACTCAAAGTTTGGACTAGATCTGGATCTATGGGATTAAGTGCATGATCAAATCATGGGTGTACATGAGTTTGGATGAATGCATTCGAGCTAGGTTAGCCCAAAAAATTTTTTTATGGATTAGAATTTCGAACCATGTACAGATATAAATATATATATATATATATATATATTATAAATTTTAGATAAAGATAGTGAATATGAATATCAATACAATCTTTTTCTTTCATATCTCTTTCTTTTTGGTTTCTTCACAAGATGTTCTAGAAAGTGCACCTCTTTGAAGGATGGAGGCATGCCTCGTTATTCTTTCAACCTTAATAATGTCAAAAAATTTTTGTATAATAATTAATATCAGAGCTATCTCGAGGAGAATCAAGATTCAGTGCAAGAACAGATATTCGAGATTCGCGTGAAGTAAGAAGAGATCCGGTAGGAAAAGATTCCATGAAAGAACAAAAAAAAATTGGGAGGCCGGCAAAGCCCCCATTTTCTTCCACCCGATTGGCGGTCGGTGATTGGCCACCAATCTCGGGCCTAGTGGCCGATTCCGGCGATTAACTGCCGTTCCCAGCGGCCAATCAGGCATGCAGAGGAGTTTCCATGGGCGGTCCGGTGGTGGTCGCGTGCAGAATGCCGAGATCCAGACGGAGGCGGCATGGCGGTCTTCTTCTCTAGGAAAGTCGCAGATGGCGGCGGCATCATCTCCGGCTGGTGGAGCACGGCCAGCAGGCGCGCGTGCAGCAGGAGCCGGTCGGAGAGACGGAGAGAGCAGCAGGGAGATTGGGTTGGATCTTCTCCTTTCGAGCGATGCCGACGTCGATGTCGTCGATCGGGATACGGGCTCCATCTCCAAGGTCGTGGCCTAGATCCGACGAAGTGGCGCAAACGACGAGGTCCATTGGCTGCAAGTGCCGCGGTGGCTTCAAATCCGGTGGCGGTGGCTTCAAATCCGGTGGCGGTGACGTGCTGTAGTGGCGGGATCCGGCACGATGGAGCACGGATCCGACGATGGCGCGCCGATCTGGTAGTGGCGCACGAACGACAGCAGCCACGGCATGCCACAGCGGTGGCCAGCGAGATGGTGCATAGGCAGAGGTTGGATTCGGATTCGACGGTGGTGACTTGTGTGCACAGCAAAAACCACTTAAGAATCTGGTGCCGGGGATCCTAAATCCAGCGATGGTGGGTCGGGAATAGCGGCAGTGACATGCCACGGTGGAGAATCCAGCATGAAGGCGCATGGATCCAGCACGGTGGATCAGGGATCCGGTGAAGCGACGCCCAAATCCAGCGATGGCATGTGGATCCAAGCTGACGGTGGTGGCGCGCGAACGTCCGGCGGTGGATGCGCCCAAATCCGGCGGCGATCGCATGGGCGGAGGTTGGTCGGCGGCATTCCATGGAGGCAGCGGCGGTCTGGTTTGGTGTTTGGATGGGGAGGAAGGAGCCGAAGAAAGTCTGGAAGGTTCCAAAAAAAAAAAAAAAAAAAAAAACTTTCAACAAGGAAAAAAAAAAAATTATTTTTTGATTTTCTCTTTTTATTCATGGCTCTTCTCCTAATTGTGGCTTCACATGGTATTAAAAAAAAAATTATGAAGGCTGAGGTGATGATGATTTTATTTGATATGTCATAGGAGAGATTACTTAAGGGTTTAGAATCAAGGTAGAACTAAAGAAATAACTATTCAGTATAGTGAAAGACTGTAAAAAATAATTAGAGTGTATTCAGCAGTGTGATCGATTGGAATTTTGAAGGTGATGAAAATGGATAATCTATGGAAGTCCAGCAGGTTAGGACTAGATGGCTATAAAGCGACATAGAGATGAGTTAGGGAGTGCTACAGTAGTGCTACCTGAAGGCATAGGAGCTAAGAGAGGCTCGACGGTACAGCAGTTAAGAGATATATCTCAATAGAGAGTGTCAGGGGCATCTTAAGAAAATCGGAAGCAGGTCTTAGGAAGCGCCAGGGGCATCTAACAGTCGAAAGTATCTTGGATCAGGTTTCTTCTATAGGAGCACCAGGGAGAGTTACAATTTAGGTAGAGAATGGGTTATGTGCAGCAAGAAAGGATCCGAATACCTATGAGGAGGTGGTGTTGAGATGAGGCAGGAAGCGCTGGAGTGCTGCAATAGCATTTTCCTGAAGGCACGAAGTTGAGAGAGGCTCGACGGTGCAGCAGTCGAGAGAGGTAGCTCAGTAGAGAGTGTCAAGAGGTATCTCAGGAAGACTAGGAGCAGACCTCAGGGAGAGCTAGGGAGTCTCAGGAGCCTTAGGATAAGATAGGCTGATTAAGCCCAAAATAGGGTTTGAGATGTAGTTCCTTCGGGTGAAACTGAAGCGATGGTTGGTGGAGCAGAAGAGAAAAAATGCTAGGATGGAATTTTCAAGGATTTAGTCACTGGATTCAGAAGAGTTAGATGAGCTCTTGGATTTTAGAGGTGCCCGCGGGTTGCAGAAGTATCTAAGATGGCTTCAAAGGGATCCGCAGAGTACGGAAGGTCCAAAGAAATAGCGACGGTGATCGAGGTGTAGCGATAGGCTCAGCAGTGCAGCATTGAGTGATTGGCCTCGGATGGCTCGGTAATAGAGTTAGATTCTTCTACGGCATCAAATAGACTTCAGATCAGGTGAAGCTCCAGAGAGGTGGCTTCATAGGTGGGCTTCAGAGTGGTGGCTTCATAGGTGGAGAAAAAATTTGGTATGAGTTCAGAACGGAGGGGTAAAGGAGGATTTATATTCTAGCACCAGTACTGGTGATGCACAGTTTCAGATGGAGTTGCATGTATAGGTGGACAGGCATAGCTTTGAAATCATGTCAGATGGTACAGCTTGTACTTATACAGGAATGCTGTAGGTTCTCCAAAAAAGTCTAGGAAAAGTGATGCAACTGTTAAGCAGAAGGAATCACACAATTTCAGGATGGTGCGAAGAAGAAAGCTAAGGTCTTCAGCTATGGAGGCGGTCATCCCAAAGGCCTCCAAGGGTACACAACAGGTGAAGAGGATTGGTGGAGGTGATGTTTACACAAGAGGCTATCAAGATGCGCAGCGGTAGCGAGATCGTGCAAGATGGTATTGCCAAGGGGTTTGCTAAGGCTTAGAGGATCAAGATGGAGATTGTTAAGATTAGTAGTGCTCCCAAGCCTTGGGAGGACACTGAAGGAGTCAGGATGTTGACTTTAGGAGACTAGGATAAGTGTGATCCTAGGGTTAGGATAGGTGTGGTTCTATGGTGGAGGTTCAGCCCTCCATGATCATGAGACCCTGGTTTGGATCTTATGGGGGCTACTCAAAGTTTGGACTAAGTTTGGTTCCATGGGATTGAGTGCATGATCAGACCATGGGTGTACATGGATTTGGATGAGTGCATTTGAACTGGATTAGCCCAAGGAGTTTTTTTACGAGTTAGGGTTTCAGTCCATGTACAGGTATAAATATATATATATATATTGTAAACCCTTGAGAGAGACAATGAAGATCAATACAACCATTTTCTCCCATATCTCTCCCTCTCTCTAGTTTCTTCACATGCCAAGGTGCCCCAGGGGGTGCGCCTCTAAGCTTGGAGGAAGGAGGCGCATCCCACTTTTCCTTCAGCCTCAACAACATAAAGGGATCCTTATACAAGAAAAAGTACTTTGAAAGGTTACTTTCATATAATATGGTATATACTATTTTCTCTAAAGTCCTATTTTTTCTTTCTACCATCTTATTTTGTTGAGGTATTCTGATGTAAAAAAGTTATAATCAATTTTATTTTTAATGCAAAATTTTTTAAAATCATAATTTTCAAATTCAGTTCTATCGTTATTTCTAGTTTTCAACATAATTAATTATTTTTATTAGAAATCTTCTTATAAAGTTTTGTAAAAGCATTGAAACCCTCATCTTTATGAGCAAGAAATAAAATTTGTGTAAATCTTGAAAAATCATCTATAACTATAAAACCATACTTTTTACCATATAGATTTAATATCCTAATTGGTCCAACAAATCCATGTATAGTAATTCCAAAGGTTTAGAAGTTGAAACCATATTCTTTGATTTGAAAGAAATTCTGGTTTATTTTTCTAACCGACATACATTATAAATTTTATTCTTTTCAAATTTAATTTTTGACAAACCATTAACTAGATATTTTCTAACTAGTTTTGAAATTAAGCCCATGCTTGCATGTGCCAGCTTACAATACCAAATCCAACTAGTTTCATCAACTTTGGCTTTTATAGAAATTAGACATTGCATGCTTTTCATAGATAGGTCATCAAGATCAGCCATATAGATATTGCTATGTCTATGTCCTATGAACTTATTGCCATTGTAATGCAACTAGAGATAATACAAATGGATGATTCAAACAAAACTTTAAAACCTTTATCATATAGTTAACTAATACTAAGCAGATTATATTTTATATCATCAACAAGCAAAATATTTTCAATAAATATAGAAGGGATGATTCAAATGTTACCAATACCAATGATCTTGCCTCCACCATTCTCAGCAAAAGTTACCACCCCTCCATCTTTTTCTTTAAGGGTGATCAATGGAGATTCATCCTTTATCATGTATTTCAAGCATCTACTATCTAAGTAACATCTTGTCTTTAATATACGGGATGCTAGGTGCACCTACAAAACAAGCATCATTTTTTCAATTTTGATACCCAAACTTCTTTGAATCCTTTGAGGTTAGTTGGCATAGTTTTTTTTGGAACCTAAATTCTCTTTAATATAGTATGGTCAATTTTCTTAATATTACATTCATAAGCTTTATGACTTAGTCCATTACATTAAAAAAAAGGATATTGAAGAATTTTTCGAAGAGGATTTAACAAATATATTTTTCAAAAATTTCTACTTTCTTATGAGATTATACCCTAGCCTGACTGTGTTATAAACAACTTTTTGATTATTTAAAATCATTTGTAAGTTTTCATAACTTAATATGAACTTCTCTACAATTGTTTTTAATTTTTCAAGTTCTTTCTCCAGTTTATCATTTTCATCGGTCCAAAACTTCTTCTTTTTGAGAAAATCTTCCTTTTCTTTTTGAATTTATTTGTCTCTTCAAAAAGGATTTGTTTAATCTTTTGAGATCTTTATTTTTCTAACCTAGCTTTTTCAAGTCATTTAGTAATTTATAAAAAGCTTCTTGTTCGTCAAATGTAAAATTAGTGGGGTTATCCATGATTATCTCATCCTCATGTTCCATGTGGCAAAGATTAGCAACTTCATTTTCTTCTTCGAAGCTTGATTCTTCACTATCACTCCATGTCACTAGCATTGCCTTCTTCTTAATCTTCTTGAGGGTCTTTCTAAGAAGAGGATAGTCCATCTTAAAATGCCCCAACTTCTTATGTTCATAGCATATTTTCTCCTTTTCTTTCTCCTTGCTTCCTTCTTAATTTACAAATGGCTTTTTCTTGTATCCTTGCTTCTTTTTCTTTATGAATCTCATGAACTTCCTAGTGATTAGTGCCATTTCATCATCATCATCATCAGCTTCCTTCAACTCATCAATGTTCTCATCATTCGCTATCGACTTCAACACAATGGTCTTCTTTCTTGACTTCTTTTCAAGATTTTGGCACATACATATATATATAGCTCATGAGTCATAAGTGAACCAAACAACTCTTCCAAAGCTAAGTTATTTAGATCTTTTGCTTATTGAATTATGGTCATTTAACTTTCTATATCCTTGGCAAACAATTGAGAATTTTGTGAACAAGATCACTATTAGCATAAGATTTATCTAGATTTTTGTGACCACTAATAATATGAGTAGATCTAGTGAATATTTTAGTATTGGTCTCATTTTATTTTATTTTAAATAATTCATATTTATATACAAGAATATTAATCTTGGATTCTTTAATTTGATTTATACCCTCATGGTAACCTCTAATCTATCTTATATTTTTTTATCAAAAATATATAAAAATCCTATTAAATTCATTATCATCTAAGGAATAATATAAAATATTTATGGCATTTACATTTAGCTGGACTATTTTCTTTTCTACTTCATCCTAATTCTTTTCAAATTTAAAGGAAGCAATACTATCAACTATTGTAGTAGGTGTGCATGGACCACTGATCATAACTTCTTATAAGTCATAATCAAGTACCTGAATAAATATGCACATGCATGCTTTCCAATCTAAGCCAAATTTGCTGCACTATTTGCCTCTTTGAAGGTCTGAGCCATGTCAAGGGAGAAAAAAATACATGGAACATGATACGAAGCAATCTAGAAAATATGAACTAGTGAAGTTTCCAAATCACAAGAGAAAAGCATTCAAGGAGAAGGAAAGTTAATACAAAACATCTAGTTTTATCATGGGTTTTTCTCATCCTCATTTTGTCATAAGGTACAAGTCTAAAATGATCACATGTTCCCTTACTTTTAGCTTGCATGGCATACGTCAAGGCATAGCATCAATGTATCAACTTATTAGTAAAAGAAGTTTGATTCAATGGTTATGCAAATTTGCTTTGAGAAATTTAAAAAATAAACATAAGTTTTGGAGCTATATATTTTAATTTTTGTTCCCAAGGTAATTGAGATTAGGCCATCAATTGACCACCATTTTATGTTTAACTCCTTTTAACTGAAAAATTTATACCCACCCCTTGATTTTGATGGATGTTTTATGTTTAGTCTCCAACCCTGCTATTTACACTCATCTTAACAATTTAGATGGTGATCAAGAGCAAATGCTATTTGGATCAAGTGTGATGAGGGTAGGGTAGGCAAGAATCACGTGATCCTTTATGGATTGTGAAAAGTTTGACCATGATAAATTTTACAACTATGGAGGTATAGACCAATGGAGAAGAATTCAATCAAAAGTTGGCCAAAAAGCTTAGAACTTGATAGTGATCAATCATAATATGTGAAAGTAGACAAAGGTGACTAAAGCAGTCTTAGGGATAGTCCCGAATACAAAAACTTACCTTAGGTTAAAAAGACATTATTATCGACTTGATATTTGCAAAGCAATGATACTAATGAACATGCATAGTGAAGGATAAATGGTGTCAATTATCAAAATCATCAAGAGTGGAGGCCAAATATGAAAGCAACAATCAGAGTGTACAATTATTAAATAGTTAACATAAACAAGTAAAAATTATACCTTGTATTAACTTTTGTGAACCTTATGTGGAAAGGTAGTTTGATAGCATGCAAAACAAGGTTCTAAAACTTGCATAGCATAACATTTAATGCTTATGATCAAATTGTTATAAGGCCAGAGAACTATTTTTTTGTTTACTCAAGTTTGTAGTTTCTATTATTTCTCAAAAATAAATAATAAGATGCTAGTGGTATTTTACTATAACAAAAAAATTACAACTTTCTAATATATACGAAAGATAAACTAGTGTCAAGTCCTTCTAAGAAGGTAATTGATATTTACAATTTTGTCTTCTCAAATTTTGAGTTGCAACATAAGAATGTGAGAGAGTGAGTCAATCCAAGATTGGTGGGATAGGATTTGCCTCTTAAGTTGCAAAAATAATTGTTATGATCTTTCACTATAATACCCTATGCAACTACCAGGGTCTTTTCTGCAAATCCAATTGCAAGTCACATAAGTTGCAAGCAAATAAATAGTTGCAAAGTTTTTTTTTTTTTGGTAAAATTTGCAAAGATTCTTTACAATCTCCGTTGCTAAGCATAATTGTATTAGGTGCAATATGGATTACCTTAGTAGTGTTGCTCAATAACTTTAATATAAAATAGGAAGAAAACCAACTTAAAAATTGAAATTAAATTCTGTCATGTGTTATATGCTTAATTAGGATCATATATGAATAAGAAAAGGCTAACTAATTGCCATTTAATGTATTAAGATACTGGAGAGCTTATATTATTGTCTGCAAGATTTTAGTAATTTGGTGACTAAATTAAGGAAGTTTCATATCACAAGAAGGATTCTATAATCAGAAGTTAATTGGAGAATTTTGATGACATTTTCTTAACACATTTTAGTTTTTTTATTAATTGATAAAAAGCATCAGAGTGAAAGACTTCTCATCATGTACATCATGGTACTACCTAATTAAAATAATATCAAACCTATGTACCGTGAGTATAAGACTTTTTAATTTCTTCTTTCTAATCAACAATTAGAAGTAAAATAATACTTAAAATAAGAAAAATGGTGAATCTCTTTCAATCAATCAAGTATTGGTAAAATATTATTTTGAAAAAGAAAATCAAGTATATTTTAAGTCAAAATGAAGCTGAACATATATGTATGAATAATTATTTGTAATAATTATTTGCTTGTAAAGAGGGATTATAGATATTATAATTCTTTTCAAAAGAAAAAATGTCATAGACAAAGAAAATCCCAATAGATCATGCTGGATAGCAAATATCTCTTATGTTTAGGGGTGGCAAAATATGACCCGACCCCCCAACCTGACTAGTGATCAACCCATCATAAATAGATTTAGGTTTGGACTAAAACATATTCGGATCATAAATAGGTTGATCCATTTAACCTATTTTTTATTTTGGTCGGGTTCAAGTTTCAAACATCTAACCTGCTTAACCTATTTAATCCATATAATTTTTGGGTTGGACTTGTATATTATTAACTGGGCCATTTGAGTAATGAGCTAATTGGACTCCTCTGCTGGTTTTGCATGAGACGCAGTTCGACCATATCAAATCCCATGGTGGAAGGCATGCCACGCAACCCTTGTATTTCACTGATTACACTATGCCCATGGCACCCCTTGTATCTCGCCGGTACCATAAGTCCCGTGGCTAGGATTTTCCACTCTTCCCCTCCCTTTCTTTCTTCTCTGTGTCACCGCTGTTTCAGAAACTGCCAAGGCCAAGTCCGACCAAGCTTGCCACTTGCCGGATGCAAAGGAACTGGAGACTAAGGAGGCGGTGGGGCATCGACTGGAGGTGCTCCCCAATGCCACCACCTATGCCACCGTCAAATTTCTCTTCCAGGTTTACTCCCTCCACTCCCTTCTAGGTGACAACAGCCTTCTCCTCTCTACCCACTCTACTGCCATGCATGTCGTCCGCTTCTCCTGCTCCTGCTCCAATGGCATTGGCATATCCACCCACAACCCCTCCATATATAAGGTCAAGGCCGGTGACAGCTTCAGCACCGACAGAAGCAGTGGATTCTACTACCATGCAGCGATGACCTAGTGGTCCACTATGCCCATATAATGACGGCCGAAAACTCGGTGAAGGGGATCGTGGCGGAGTTCAGGACATATGAGGACAAGGGTAGAGTGCCTAAGCCAGAGGCGGTCAAGAGCTTTGGTCGGGCGGGGTTAAAGGCAACGAGAGCATAGTGAGGGTGGAAAGGCACTCAAGCGGAAAGGCACTCAAGCGGAAATGCAGTGAGGGCAGTCAGGCGGAGTCCATGAGCAGGTTTTCTTTTTTTTTTCTTCAAATAGGTTGTAAATATATTGGATTCTATTATTTTTTAACTAGGTTATAAATGGGTCACAAACAAGTCGAATCACATAACCTATATATTAAGTAGGTTAGGTTCGGATTTTAAATTTTAACCTATTTAATAAAGAGGTCGGGTCCAGATTTAGAACTTTTTGACTTGACCTATAACTAACCCAACCCATTTATATCCAACCCGACCTATTTGCCACCCCTACTTATGTTTGAGCTATTTGCTAATAATTCTTCCTTTGCCTTGCTGTTGCAGAAAATGCTTTAATTTGTTCTTAACATCATTGACAATGGGATGTTTGGTTCCAGCATCTCTTCTAAATTCACTTGATTCGGTTTCTGGGTTCACCAGTGTTCAAGTGACGTGCATTTAGATTCCTATTTTGTGGAAACTTCACATTCTTTTTGCTAAGTTGCATGAGCTTTGAGGCAACTAGCTAACTTATTCTAGAAATAACCATTTTCCTTGTGGTTTTCTATGCATGTGATTCACAAAATACTACTTAAAGTAATTACTTTCCATGGTTGATGCTGTCAAATATAACAAAGAATTAAGTGGATGCTTAACATGTCTTTGTTACCATGATATATAGCATTTTCATCAACTTGTTATGAATTTGCAAGCAATGTCTATTTCCCATTTATGTGTAGTGCCAACGACTGTGAACCGGTATGCGCACATATAGACCAACATCGGCTTATACGAATTGGCATGAAGTGATTGATATTGGTAGGAAACCTATTTTTCCTCAAATACCATTCGTATGTTATAAATTGTTGGTTAGATTCAAGTATAAATCGAGCAGCCCTTCTCCCCCGTCGACCCGGTCTACCAACCATTTTGGTTTAGACATTCAGCATGATCAAATTCAACAGCTGGCTATTAGATCGCAAATAGGCACCATGTAATTGTATGTCCATCTTGAATGTGGTTCACTAATGATCATACGACACAACTGATGACACAACTTTTCAGCTTGAATCCTAAATTTTGTATGATTGATGTAAGTGTCATTAAATGTGCTTAAAAGGTCAAGCATTTTAAAGCTTAAGACATGGATTGACACATGCAAGCAAATATTTGTAAGAATTGACTTGGTCCTTCTTTTCTTAAGTTATTCTATTGCTATGAACCTAAAATATTATAGTATCTTTTATTTATATAGTTGTCAACTTGAAGTAGTTTTTAAATTCTACATTTGTTAATCAAGCGCTTGAATGGAATTGTCTTATAAATTGTAGGGAGATGTGGGGAAAGGTAATATAACATGACTAAGTGAGACTAGTCATCACACAATTATTCAGACCATATTCCTTTGTTTTAATTTAATTTTTTATTTTATATGTTTCCTTTATTAATTTTAGATATTGCATGTCCATTTTTCTTATTTTCATGGAGGAAAATGTGATTTCTGGGATGCAAGCGAAATTGTTATCCAGGTTGCAAATAAATAGGTCATGCTTAACTCGGTAATATGTCTTTTTTTTTTTTTTGAGAAGCAATTGTAATATGCTTAATTGAACTCATCATTTGATTTAACAAACAAAGCAAGATTCTGCTTTATTCAACAATTTACTCAGGAACCAAAGTTTCCCGTCTAGTAAGACCCAAACTTATTCCAAGCTTGGCTTATAAAGGTACCACATTAACCTTGGCTCGGGTTGGATGCATCCACATTACCTAGTGGCACGACGCTTCCGACTAAGGTTGCATCAACATAAATGGCGTTGAGGTTCCAGTGATCAGCAGAGACCGCTGGAGACTCTTCGAGAAGCATGTGGATATGCCAATAATTAGCGTTTAGCCTCTAATATGACATTTGGAAGTGTGTAAATTGCTTGGGCTTTGACTTGATTGAATATATTTACTTATATAATTAATTATTAATTAGAGGTGGTCATTTTGTTGCTAGAAAGGCACTATTTTTTCAATCAAAACAGTCATGAAATGTTGATATCAACCGAAGCAGAACCTATGGTAAGATTTATCTTGCCAGACTTGCATCTGATGCACACACGCAAACACACAAAAGCATGGTTTACTCAAACTTGATGTCTGCCCTCAGGCTTTGAAAGATATTTTATATTTTAATTTCTTGATTGTGCTTGCATTAAATTAGTATGATCATCCGTTTATACCAAAAAAATAAAATAGAATAAAAAAAAGTCATGTTACGATGATGGTTAAGTCATCCACCCAGAAAATCTAACCTGTACCCTGCTGTCTAAATCTAAATCTTCAACCCATGTCTGACTTAGAATTCAAATATAGTCATCCCAGTCTAGGATCTGGCTTGACAAGAACAAAATACAAACAAATAATTCCAATCATGGACTCCCTTCAATGGCATTTTTGAGGTGATTTGAGACATGACAAACAAAAGTGCCTAAATTTGATCCGAACAGAAACGAGAGATATAAGTAGTGATAACCTGCAATGCTTTATGGCTGTAAAAAGCTAAAGGGAAGAAATGGTCTAGCTAGGGGTGCAACCAAACCGATTCCAGTTAAGTAGCTAGAGGTTCAAGCTCAATTTAATCCAAAATACTAAAGCTCAAACTTGAAATTGAATAAACCTTAATATTCAACCCAAGTTCAACTCAATCTAAAAATACAATATTCATGATCGACTTGACTTGATTCAAATATCAACCCGGCTATACTCCCCCTTAAATTTGAGCTCAAAGTCAAATCTTAGTCATAGTTTAAAAAATATAATAAAATAATATTTTAAATATTAAATATTATTTATAAAATATAATATTATTAAAAATATATATACTCACTTGCAAGTGAATATTTTGCTTGTCAAGCTTGATTTAAAAAACTATTCAAGATACTCAAATACAACTCAAGCTGAATAATAAGTGAGTTGAATCGAGCTAAGATTGGAGTCAAGCGTACCAGTTGCTCAGCTCATTTGTACCCTAGGTCTAACAATAGAAAATAACATAACATATTTATGACATGACAGGCATTCTGCAAAACAAACTCAATGGATGGATCTCTGGTCTCATGGCGGTGCACAAGGATGGTGAGATGACACCACTTCTAATTAGGATTAAAGTGGAAACAACATAGGAAGATGAAATATATATATATATATATATATATATTGTAAAACTAACATAAAAGGATCTCAAAGGAAAGTTACTTATCAGTGAATAAAATCCAAGTAAAATTGGACAACAATGATCCAACAGCTGAAGGAACTAGCATTCATGATAGGCCACATAAAATATAAGTACATGGGGGGCAGCCCATGTATCAGCACTTCGAATATCATAATGCCCATTTCATTTGACTTCTAATCCTCTGATGTCTGAAATAATGCTTCAACTTCTGTAATCACACTATCAGCTTCCCCGATTTCATCACCTTGCAGGTTTGACTCCTTCAACTCAGCCTGCAATAGAATGGGATCAGTAAGATTTAATTAACAATGTCGATGGTACTTGTCTGTGACAAAGTGTATATATATATACCAATGTTCCTTTTATGTCTGCAAGTGCAGCTTTCAATCGCTTGTGGCAATCAGGCACCATCATCCTTGACTCCGCCAACACGTTCTCCTGCTCAGATATTGGAACTCAATCAATGATTTGTTGAAATTAAGGAATATAATTGATTACACATTTTACGAGCTTCAAGGATGAACCCCATTCTTATGTTTAATTAACATTATGCAGGTTGGAGAAAAACTTTTTTTTTTTATTTTTCCTAGTTTAATCAATAATAGATGAAATCATACTAAAACAATATTGTATGACACTAAATAATTTAATCAAGTAGTTTTATTAAGTTAGTCAAATTTCTTTGAATACACAGTGCAAAATTTATGTTGTATTTTCTTTGCCCTAGTACCATACCATCCCTAGAACATGACCTACGCCATCCCCTCCATCATTATATGTTGCTTTTATGCCTTCTACAACGAAAAAGAAAAAATGGCCTACCACTAATTCTTGAATCCAAATAACATCATATCAAGGCTCCTTCCAAACCATTTACTCTGCCATCATTTCTAAATTAAAAGTTTACTATCATCAAATTAAAGATTGTATTGTCCACTTCATGCTCCTATCATTGTTTAATTTCTTAGCAGAAGCATAACTGAAATCTGGGAAATTTAAGAACTGTTATCTGCCAGATTACATTCAAGAATCAAGGCAAAACATAAGGTTTTGATTTTTGAAGCTCTTGTCAAAGTGAGCTGGGGGCTGAAGCTTAATTTCCAGGCTAGAAGCTAATATCAATATCTGTTTAAAGAGTGGGCCTTCAAGGAACTTGTCACGGTGAACTTGTTGGTATATCAATGAAGAGGTGCTTCTGAAACCTTGCGTTTTCCAATTGCCTACGTTTGGCAGATGGTAAACTAAATATGGTTTGTCCATTTTTGTGACATCACTAGAGCCCGATAGCCCATCAAATTTATATTCATCTTCATTTTTGCATCATCCCATATCTCTGATGGAATGTATAACAATTTCATGTGATGGAAATAGCCATAAGCCACAGGCTAATTTTAATGCCACATTTGGTAAACAGGAATTGGGAGGTGGAATGGGAATCAGTTTTCTATCCAGCCTACTCCCATGTGCAGTAACTCATTTGGACATGGGAATCCTATTCTAGTGGGCATTGAATTCCCATAAAAAGGGTTACAGCCATTCTTTGAGGGGAGGGGGGGAGGGGGTGTTGTGTGGTTTACGTAATTTTCCCTAATCCTAGATGCATGAGTAGTAATGAAGAGATTTTTCTAATATATACTTTATTGTTAACATTAACTGTATATTGATAATATATTATAGTAGTTTATTATCCATTAGATAATATAAGTTTATATATTATAAGATTTTAGTACTACTAATTATATAATCTTATAATTATTATTATATCAATATTATATTGTGATTAATTATTCATATTAATGTATTATATAGTATAATATTAATAATTTACTAGAAATATCTTATAGAACTAACAACATCATTATTCATAATAAATTTATCATATATGAATATTAAAATTATTAATTACATAATACAATATAATATTAATATTAATACGATTTATAACATAACATTAATATATTATTGAAGCATCAAAATTAATACTACTATGTTAATAATATTGATGTTATTAATAATAATAATCTAAATAATATAGTTTGTACAATCATAGATTACATAATATTATATATAGTATATACTACACTATAGATCTAAATACTGTATTATTTTGATAGCCATAATCACAATTTGAATAAAACTACATATAGCTTGTTAAATTTACATTAATACTAATAATTGCTACTTACAGTAATATTATTCCCTTGGGATTATCTAGACTTATCCAATCAGAGGAGTCAGAATCAAAATGATGATTTCCAATAATGGATTTCCCAAGGAAATTCAATTCCTAGTAACCAAACATGACCTAACTTTGGTTAGCTCTATCTACCATGCAGCATGATTAAATAGAAGATTATTTGTGATACCCAGCCCTTTAACCCAGCCACCAAAAATTTCGGCCCAAAGCACTTCACATGATTTTTTAAGCACCATTAAAAAAAAAATACAGATGAAGAAGACTCCAATTAGAAGTTTTCTTCCTCCCAATTTTTTGATGGAAATCGAAGCTGGGGAGGAGCTGGACTCCTCCCATCCATCTTTATTTAAAAGGAAAAAGGCTTCCCTTTTTTTCCTAGTGGAGATTAAGGAGAAATCGCCGAAGCTTTTCTCTTCTTCTTCACGGAAGTTCATCATCAAGCTCATTAGAATTGGGGCTCAATCACCATTGAAAAGCCGGGTAAAGGCCGGCAACCTTTTGTTAACCCTCCCTTTCTTCCTCAACCGCTAGATCTTGGTTTCCGGCAAGCCATAACCAAATTTTTGGATGGGAACAAAAAATCCCTATTTTCCTTGATCTCCACCATTGCTTTTGATTTTTCTGGTGACGATTGTCGCCTCTGACCGCTAGCTAAGGAAACTTCAGCCTCACCACCATGGCATGTGTCGTTGGCCACAGCCGCCACTGCCATGATGCCCTCCTTTGTTCTGGTTAAACAGGGAGCAAAAGCCCCGCGTTTCAATATGAAACCAAGGGAAAAAAGAAAAAATAGAGAAAAGAAAGAGAAGAAAAAGAAAGGAAAAGGAGAGAGCGTTTCTCTCTTCTCTATCTCCTCTTACTGGCTAGTTTCTCTCTCTAGTTTCTTTTTAGAAAATTCTACTTCCACTCTCTACATGTTTCTTGTTCTAAAAGTGGTCCTCTATGGATTGTCTCTTCTATGTTTGCTAGATCCTAAAAAATTTTTTAATAATTTTAATAAATCCTGATAAAGAGATCTTGATTGCTGACTGTCGGACAATCTACCGACCCTCATCTTGATCGGCTGAGCATCATGAGATTTCACGATCAATGCATCTTAACATCCTAGCATGACCCTTGATTTGTAATTGATCAATTAGATGCCCTAGATCAAACAAATTAGAATATTTGAAGCTACTGCAAGTAGAGCTTTCAACGGACTAGGTCCAGACCCGAGACCCGTGGGTATTTATCCGATGGGTCCAGGTCTGGTACTAGTATTGGACCCATTTACCCGGACCCAGATCCGAACCCGATAAACCATGATATGAACGAATGGGTCTAGATATTTAGGATCCAAACCCGATAGACCTAGGACCCAAATTATATATAATATAATATAATGATATTATATATATAAATATTAAAAATATTTTGAGCTGTTAGATCAGAGATTCAACAGCCTAAAATCATTTAAAACCCTGATCTATTTTAGATCCCTCTCCCTCTCTATCTCTCGACCGACGTCGATGGCGCCTCTCCCTCCCCTCCTCCCCACCTCTTCCTCCCCTCCTCCCCACCTCTTCCTCTCGGCCATGAGATCCGCTCACCGACGGGCCACGGCCGGACCTCAATCTCAGTCGTGCCCCCTCCCCTCTCCCTCTCTCGGTCTCTCCCTCTGTCCCTTCCCGGCTCCCTCTCCGCTGCGAGGTCCGCTCGCCGGCGAGCCATGGCCAGACCCCGATCTCGTCCGCACCCTCTCCTCTCTCCCTCTCTCAATCTTCCTCTCTCGGTCTCTCCCTCACTCAATCCCTGCCCGCCTCTCCCTCTCCGCCGCGAGGTATGCTCACCAGCGAGCCACGAAAGACCCCGCCTGTGCCTCTCCAATGCCATCCTTATCTAGCACTCTCTCCCTCTCTCAATCTCCCTCCCTCGGTCTCTCCCTCTCTTAGTCTCTCCCCACCTCTCCCTCTCCGCCGCGAGGTCCGCTCCCCGACAAGCCGTAGTCAAACCCCGATCTTACTCGTGCCTCTCCGACACCATCCCCATCCAGCACTCTCTCCCTCTCTCAGTCCCTCCATGCCTCTCCCTCTCCGCCGCGAGGTCCGCTCGCTGGCGGGCCACGACCGGACCCCGATCTCGCCTGCGCCTTTCCAACACCATCCTCATCCAACATCCAGACTGGCAAGCCATCTCTCCCCGTCTGCCACAACACCACTGCCTTCCGTCGCCCCCTCCCTCTATGACATCTCCACCGTGCATTCAGGCTCTCTCTCCACCTCCGCCGCAATGCCGCCGCCTTCCACCATTGAGATCCACCGCGCGATCTGCCTTTTTTTCAGATAAACGTTCTTATGTGGTTGCTGACATGCTGTTTCAGGTCCTAGAACCGGGTCTGCATATCTGGGATCCATTCGGATCTGAATCTGGCACTTTAAGGTTAGACCCATTGGATATTCAGATCCAGATCCAGTATCGGTAATTAAAATCAAATCCAGATCTAGATATCCAGGTTCCGATCCGAACTCGACTCGTTAACAGGTCTAACCGCAAGGCCAACCCTATGAAGATTT
This sequence comes from Cocos nucifera, assembly GCA_006176705.1. Lineage (NCBI taxonomy): Eukaryota > Viridiplantae > Streptophyta > Magnoliopsida > Arecales > Arecaceae > Cocos > Cocos nucifera. The sequence continues at coordinate 70,003 of QRFJ01004876.1, forward strand.
CAAATTTAGGATTTTTATTTTTTAAATAATTATAATTAAATTTTGATAAGAGTGATTTTAAATATTAGGTTTTAAAAGAGAATTTTAAGAAGTTTGTTGTTCATGCAAGATTGAGATGGCTCCATACTGGATAAAAAGAGGTGCTTGAGGTGCTACTAGAGAGACATCAAACCAATAATATGATGGTACTCAGTAGGTTGGTGATATCTCTTCGTAGAAAGGAGTCATTAATCCTACTAGAAACACCTAGATAAAGTAATAAGCACAACCAAGCATAGCCTAATTAATACAGGCATTAATCAGCTTGATGCAATCACAACAGCAGTTGCAGCAACAATTACTACAACAATGGTAAGTGCAACAACAAACACCACCACTATAAGGATATGGAGAATAGCAATATCAACAAAATAATATTATAAAATTCAAGTTGTCTTCGTCGGATTTGAAAAGGAATATCAAACCTTTAGAAGCCAATAATTGGATTATGCAGATGGAGAAGGCATTTGCTATCTAGGAGTGTCGTGACGGTGAAAAAAATTCAATATGCAACTTATTATTACAAGATGAGATGTTCAACTTGTAGCAAAGACTCAAATACAAATATGAATAAGATGGGGAACAACTTAACTTGAGAGAGATTCCGAAAGACATTTTATGATCAGTATTTTCCTCAGTATAAGAACTCAGAAAAAGCAAAATAAAGAACTATGATAGTTACAGAATATAAAGCTAAATTTATAGAGCTTACAAAATTTGTTTTGAGGTTGGTTAAGAATGAGCATGATCGAGTGCATAAATTAAAAAGAAAGTGATACCATATGAATTAACTACTTATGCAGATGTAGTGAACGAAGCATTGATAATTAAAAGAAAAGTCAATAAGGAACATATAGAAAGGAAAAGAAATCAAAAGAAAAAAAATAGGTCAAAGAAATCTCAATAGCAGAATAGTAAACATACTAGGGTTTCAAAAAAGAGGTCAATAAGGGACAGCTCTAAATTGACTGATAACATCAAAGTATTTCTGATGTGGTAGAAACCATGCAGTAAATAATTATCATTAGAATATTAGTGCATGCTTTAGTTGTGGTCAGAAAGGCCACAAAATAGCTGATTGCTCACACCGAACAGAGAGTCAGCCTATTCTAATAGCTAAACAAAACAAGAATGGAAGCCTAAAACCTTGGATCCAAGGATCTACGCTCTTATACAATAAGATGTGCAAACTTCCGATGCAATGGTAACAGACTATAAGAAAGATTCTCAAAATTAATTCAACTTGTTGAATGATTCTGCTTACAAGAAGAATAATGCTTTACTTTTCTAGATTTAGTGATAAATTATAAAATATTTATATTATTGAATTTTGAGTTATATTGTTTGTGATTAATGAATATGAAGCATGATACTTATTTCTTAAATTTATTTTTTATTGTAAAATATTATTTGATGCATTATTGAGTGTATTGATTTTATCATGGAGTTGTGATCGATTGATTTCGATTTTCGATGATTTTCTATATTGTTTAATTGAAGTATGAAATTGATTTTATCAAGAAAAAGATTTAATTTGAGATGGATTTTGACTGGCAGTCGGACAATATATTGAAACCCTACCAGTAGGAGTTATGCATTGGTACATCGATATCCTGCCAGTAGGGGTGTATGCTAATTATGTCGATACCCTGCTAGTCGAGGTTATGTACTAGTATATTGACATATTACCAGCGGAGATTATATGCTAGTATATCGATACTCTATCAGTAGAGGTTATGTACTGATATATCGATATATTACCATTGAGGGTTATATATTGGTACTTTGACTATTTTGAGCTCATTTTGACCTAGCCATAGTGTATAAGTATGGTTATAGTTCTTAACTATCGAGATAAATATGATGTTTTAAAAAAAATTGATTTATAAACGAGAATGAATTTAAAAATTAAATTTTGAAAAGAATGAACTCACATGGATTTTATTTTAATTAGTGCTGTATATTTTGAATTGGATTTTGAATTAATGTATTGCTTGATTTATTTAACTAAAGTGTTCATTGCTTACTGAGCTGTCAAGCTCACTATCCTCTCTTTCTTTTTTAGATTCAGATGCTTAATTTCGGACATGAAAATTTCTTGGGAGAGAAATTAAAAGCGAGATTTAATAATATCAACATTGCTGAGATATAAATCTATTATTATTAGTTGAGATTTATCAATCAAGATTTATTTGATATAAAAACTTTCAAATGTATTTATTAGTTGAATTTATTAATTGAATATTCATTTTTAGTTATTTAAATTAATTCCATTGCGATATGTTGATATCGTATTTGGAATGCCTTGCATGCTTATGGAGATAGTTTTCCATAATTATGCAACAGTTGCCATGATCCCTTAGCTCAAGATCTCGAGTTGGGGGCATAACATTATCATTCATCAGCATAATATTAATAAGAAAGATGACAAACAAATTGAAAAAGGAAGATAAAAATTGAAACCAAATACTGATTTCAACAACATTACTTAGGGCAATGCTATTTATTGTAGACATGACTGTGACATGCATAATTCATAGTTGACAAATGTTCATGATCTTAGTGGTGGGAATATACTACTAATTTTTTAGGCCAGAGAGGAAACTGCCATAAAGTTGAAAAATACATCTAGCATAACAAAAGCATTTGGAATAGTAGTCTGGTTGAAGCAATTTTACTTTAAACTATCAATTTTATTCCACATGCTTAAAGTTTGTTGTGGAGGTCCCAAGTACAATGAGTTGAAGTTGCATATTCCTTTTAACAAAGTCATTGATGTTTCTAGGAATAAGCCATGAGCCTATTTTTTAATAATATACAGCCTTGGCATAATACAATCAGAATAGTTTGGTAATGCCTAAACTGCAAAATTTAATCCTTAACATTCAAGGTTTGAAATTTTACTTTGCCAAACAAAGAATATTTTAACACAAACTGACAAAAGCACCATGCAACAAGGTGGCAGGTTTAGATAAGTAACAGGCATTATGATTTTAGCTTGAAATAGTTCCTTTGTGCATTGAATAAAACAACATAAGTAGTTCGTAGTTTGAGTTAAATCTCATCATCACACCATGTTTGGCCCTATTGAATTATTTTAAGATAACAGTTTAAAAGTGGTTTCGGCGACTTCCAACATTAAGCTCAAAATTTTTGATAGTGCATAACAAAAGTTTAGCTCAAACTTTGTTGTATTCTCGGAGTTCTTATTTAGGTGACATTTTTAGTGGGTTTCTGAGTTCTATTTTTAGTAAGACTGGTATGAAAGAGTCCCACTTTAGGTATAAACTTGGTTGGACAAGTCATAAACCTTTAAAATTTGATTTTGGACTGTTTTAGTTGACTTGTGCAGGACTCATTTCATTTGCAGGAATTGGAGAGGCGAAAGTGTGATTTCTGGGAAGTAGAAAAAAGACCACTTGTTTAATTAGAGTTTTCAAAGAGGAGAGATTGAAAAAAAAATCTTTCCATGGAAATACATTTCTCATATTTCATTAGAAAGAAAAACCCATGAGAGAAGTGGGTTTTTGGAATTCCTATGGAATGAAAATGGAGGCCTTTTTTCTCCAAAGATATCCTTTTATATTATATTCATATAAATATTAATATAATATAATATAATATTGATATTAATATAAATATTATATTAATATTTATAGAAAGTTTGGGAGCAAAAAAATATGGTCTTGTATCTATTAAGGGTACAATAGATATCTTACAGCGTTTTTCTGGAAAAGTGGATGCTCAACCAAACATAGCTACTCTATAATAAGCCACTTTCCCATCATCAACTAAACATGCCAAAATTATTTTCCTAAGTATTATATTTGCAGGAATCAATTTCTCAGGAATAACATTCCAAGGAAGAAAAATTCTTCTAACGAACCAAACAAGTCCATGGGGTTATCTAGTATTCCAAGTTTTGCTTCTTCAGAAAGGATTTGGAGATAAGTTACCTGTTACTAGGAGTCCTATTTACTTGCAAAACTAGTATAAAGTCTATGAAAGGATATATCAAGGCTGGATGGAAAAGCATTGTACATGATTTGCAATGGAGTGGTAGAATTACCCTAGGCCAGGTTTGACCCTTCTTATCTCTCTATTTCTCTGCCTCCTCTCTCTCTCTTCACCCATCTTCTATTATTTTCACTTCTGCACGTATCATCTTTATATTTGCTCTTCTAAATCTCACCTTAATCATTTTTTCCATCAATATAAAACTTGTGATCTTAATTTCTGTCAAATGTCTAACACAAGCCAGTGCAATTTGACAAGTTTTTTCTCCTTTTTCTTCCTCACAAACTTGTCCTTTGGAACTATGCATGCTGTAAAGATTTAACACAGTTTCTTTAAACCATCTTTAAGTTTACAATCACCCAAAAGAAATTGTTTCTATTATGTTTCTAGTAACAGGACAGCAGGGTGGTTTCTTGGCCTAAACCTTTATCAAATCCCTACCGTAGTTCCACCTTGGCCCTTGTAGGGCATCCCTAATTGGTTTGACATAAGTTTCATGGCTTAATGATATTTTTTTATTTTGGTCATGGAATTCAAAGAGCTTACACACTGTCATGCACTTATGCTGAAGACAAGCACGGTAGTACAACATGCGGCAATGAGCATTTATTATCTTAAATACGAGAAAATGGATACTACCTATTCAGTTGTAAGCAAAAAAATTAGATAAAGAACTTTTGTTAATAAAAGATATAGATTTAGCACAAGCAAGTATAGAAGTACCCACTAAATGACATTAAGGATTTATGAACACAGTCAAACGACCATGGTTAATGTAACTTAAAGCTAAATCTCTCTCTATTGTTTTTTTTATGAAGCTGAATGCTGTTAAGTTAGAAACAAAAACTTGAAGAAAGAATCAGCCCAATTCCTGCTTAGAAAATTGAGCAAGTTAAGTGGGAATTAAGCTCTATTACTTATGGAATAGTGCTTGGTAAGCTATATTTGGGTGACAAAAAACTCACATTCCATATGGAGCTTTAAGAGCAGGCATTCTACAAACATAAATGAATGAATCTTGGTTGGCTATGGAGGACAGTCAATTAAGGCAGAGTAGGGCTTAAGCAGCCATGTTTGGAAGTTGAAAATCTTTATGGAACCCAAGGCAGGCAAGCTATGAACATAGCTGGAAACTAATGGCTGATTTGGCTTGATAATGGAGAATGCCAGAGTGTTCACAGTAAAGCAGTGGAATTTTTCAGCAAACTCTTTAATCAGTCCCACATTCCACCCAGTTTTCAAAAAGTGCATTCAACTTCGATCTCCTGAAGCCAGTCTAAGGCTATCTAGATTAGTAGGTTTCAAAAAGACTGAGAACGTGGTTTTTTATTCTAATGCTTCTAAGCCTGAGCGGTTCAATGAGGCTTTATTTCAAAAATTTTTAGATTTGGTTAAAGGAAATGTTGGGATGCAATTTAGTAATTTCTAAAAGATTCAAAATGAATTAGGTAATTGATCATATTGAATCAAGCTGCATTTATCAAGTTTAGATCCATTGTTGCTGCATTGAGGAGCTTGTCAAAGTTATTATCTTATTGGTAAGATACCAAATCTTCACCATTGACTTGCTGATGTTCCCCATTGGTGATCTAAACCTGATCTTGACTCTCGAAAGTGTTCTCTAGAGGATAGCTTCAGATCCAACATATTTTATGGTAAGGAGAAAAATGAACTATTCATTGCGCAAGTACTCCATATCATTTGATGTATATTCTGTCTAATGACTTGGATATTAGTGAAAGCCATCTTCTTATCAAATGTCTGAGGATCTGCTCTCTCGTAGGAATTTGATTGTCCACAACTCTTTCCCTGTGGCAAATGAATTTAGATTGAAATTTGATATTTGCTAGTTCCCTTCATTTAATTGGGATAGTTGAACTAATAAGATCAAAGTTACAAATATTCAAGCATTCTAGACCTCCTGCTTCCATATTCTCAGTAATGTTCTATAACACTTTGGAAGTTCACAAATAGGTCTGACGTCCACTTTGTAAGTGGATCTGGAGTTGGGAGATCCAAGAAAAGGCGACCTTGGCGCTTAAGGCTTACAATTTTGAAAGAAGCATGCAATTGAAGTTGTTCTAGATATTTCTTGCAGCTATTTACTTGATCTGTCTGTGCTGGATGACAATTAAATATTGAAAAAGGCAGGCTTTGGGACATCTAGGGAAAAATACTGGAAGCAAATCCTTAGAATTAGTTCTATTGTTTTCCAAAACATGCTAAGCAAGGTAGGAGTGGATGATCCTTTAGTTTCTGTTTTCTCCTTGGGTTCATGGAGGCCATTTAATTAAATGATTTTGCTAGAATTCTCTAGATCTGATATAGGTAATGCAGCTGCTCTTTTCTTCTTCAGATCCTATAGCAGAGAATATTACAGCTACAGAAATTCCTATAGACGATAGCCGTAACATAGAGATCTGGATCTATAACTCCAAAGGAAGTTGCTCAATGAAGGAAACTTGTTAAGGAGACAAATGTATTCAAGCAAATTAAGTGGCTGGAGTAAGTCTTTCTGGCAATTTACCAGAATTCGGTTTCAGCTTCCTCTGGGAAGAGCAAGAGACACTTTAAGATACTTCTAATTTATGCTCCTCTTCTGCATATATATGGCATAAACACCATCTAACATTGTATTTACAATCTAAGAGATAGCGTGTACTCTTTAACAAGACTAGATTGCAATTCTTAAGTTCATGGAAAATAATGAATTGTTCACTTTATTTAGACTTGGTTACACCTACAGCCTACAATTATATGGAAACTATGAGCAGAATGGAATTGGTGAACCATTCAAAGACTCAGCTATCGAATTGTATTGAGAAATTTACACCATATTGCATTGTAGAAAACATTAGAATTGCAATGTGGATCTATAATTTACCATATGCCAGCACATAATGCTCAAATGTGGGCTTTTGCTTCGAAATGGGAAAACCCTAGATATGACTATTGGGAACTGCTCTTGGTTTGCTAAAACTTAACTTACAGATTATTGAGCTTCAGGTTGGCACTGCTGTTCCAAACCTATCAAGCACATGATGCATACTTGAAGTTAGAACTCAATACCAGAATATGTGAGTTGGAATGCAAGGATAATGACTCCATCATGGTATGTAAAGGCTACTCTTGGTAACATTTGGCATGGTTCAGTACTATTTCATGACAAAGAGACTCACAGATCTGTATAGAAGGTTAAAGGAATGCAAGTTTGCTTAAAAGGAAATTCTCAAGACTTCATTGTCAAGCGTGCTTGCATCCCTATTTTGTTAACCTCCTTTCTAGACAATTCGCCTATTGTATCTGATGCTATCCAGGGGAGGTACACATTGGAAGTCCTGTACGATTGCATGGTAAAATATGATCATTAATCTAATACTCTGTTTACCTTTCAAATGAAATGAATAAGTGATGGAAATCAGGGTTTATGCACATATTTCAGAAGGAAGCATCGCTGAGAAATACTAACCCTAATTTAATTTTATAGGTTTATTCAGGATTTTCTTATTTTATTTTATTGAGATTTTTATTTTTGTTAGAACTCAGTAAATGGAGTTCTGTTAGATTACAATTCAGCAAATAGAGTTCTATTATGTTACTTTTTGTATCTCTATTTATAGGCTCCACCTGTATGGAGAAAAATAGACTTGAATAATTGATTGAATTGAATCTTTGAAATTTCATGCTTTGTTTTTCTTTTACTTTTCAATTTTTTTATTTTTTTCTTCATTTTCTTTAGGCTTTACATCAATTTAGTATTAGAGCTTCACGGTCCACAATCCCCACCTTCTTCCCGACTCCATGGTGATTCCCCTCTTTCTTTCTTTCTGCCACATCGCAACCGTACCTTCTTTTCCTCTTCCCGTCGCCTCTCACCCAGCCTCTTCCTTCCTACCGACCGACCAAAAAAAAATATATGAAAGAAATTGGCATCATCTTCCCCGTCTCTTCCTTCCCCTCTCCGTCTTTCTCTCTTTCTTTCAGCCCCATCGCAACCGCCCTGTCGTAGCCCCATCGCATCTCCCTGGTTCTGTACCACCCTATCGCAGCCCACCCCACCCCGTCAATCGTGTCCTTACCTTTTGTTTGCCTTTCTTTTCTCCTAATCGTCCCCGACGCCCGTCTCCCTTCCGATGTCTCTCAGGAGCCTCGATTGGATGAGAAGCTCCCAACACCCCTCTCGTCGCCCGCCGCCGACCTTCTGCTAAGATGCCGGTGCCCACACCCCCCATCGCCATCTCCTCTCTTCCCGTCCATCGTTGCCATCTCCGCTGCCAGCCACCACCGGACCTTCCTCCCAGTCATCGCCGATGCCTCACATCATCGGCGTCCACCTTACCTTCCGATCTCCGTAGGAGTGTCAATTGGATGGAAGGCTCCGACCTCCCTTCTTCTCACGTCGTCCCATCAACCGATCGAGCCCCCGGCACCGTCGACTTCACCTCTTTCCATCGATCGACCGAGCCCCCGACACCATTGACCCCACCTCTTCTCGTCGTCCTATCATCAGAGCCCGCTAAAGTCCACAGAAGCCCTCTGCCCTCTCACAGGCTCTCTACAAAAAAAAAAAAAAAAAGAGCGACCCATGCGGTCGACAGACCGCATGGAAGCAGCGGTCGCAACTGGGTCCATAGGCCCAAAAAAAAGTCTATAGACCGTCGGTCCACAGACCGGTCCGTAGACCCGATCCATCAAGAAAAAGGGGATCTCCCTTGTCTTCAACCTGCGAGCACCACAAGATGGTATTTAATTTTGTCTGGTGAACAATCCCTTCATTAAATTTTAGATTTTTTTAAATCTCTAGATAATTTATATTATTGCTTAGGCCCATATTTTTAACCTTTATCATATTTTCTCCATATATTTTTGCTATTGCTCCAAACACATCTACATATTTTACCATTGCACGCACCAGACACACAAACATTACGTTCAACCCTACAATTTTATTATGAGCATCATAGCTAGAATTTTTAGTACATATAGTATTAAGTTTAATATTAAAATCTTTTTTGCTATTATGACTATTGGTAATCTGAAAGATGCACATATTGCTATGAAAAAAGAACTTGAATCTATCAAGAATACCCAAACAGTCTTTCAAGAAACTTTAAACCAAATATGCCAGTCATTAGACCAACTTCACACTAAGAATAGTGAGCTTCATGCTACCTAAGTAAATAGCTGCGTAGACATGGCAAAACTCATAGGTCAGTAGATAGAACGCCAATTATCCTTAAGAGAGTCAAGAATAGGCAAACAACATTTAAAAGATGATCTTTCTAGTAGTCAATCTATTCATCAATCTCCTTCACAAAATTTTAAACCTACTAGAAGCTAGAGTCATGCCATGTACACTATTCAATCTTTTCAAACATCCCCAATCTACACAACAGCCTTTCGATTATTCACCATTCCATAAATAATTTGAGAATTATCATTATCATAAGAGAGATGAGTATAATAGAAAAGATTATGAAGGAAAAGTAGAGCCATCGAATTTCGCATCTAGATATTCTAGACAGCCAACTAGGAATGTAAGAGGCCCTGGATACTTTAGACCCCAAGGATAATAATTTAGAGCATATTCAAATAAATATGAAGATTTAGAAAAATGACTTAAAGGGGTTAAGGTTGAAGTTGCCTCTTATGATGGTAGGTTAGATCCAGTGGCATTCCATAATTGATTATTGGATTTAGAGTCTTATTTTGAGCAGTATCACATGTCGGTGCCTCTCGCATCCTTTTTACAAAATGAAGCTGATAAGTTCTGCCAAGCGATATTGGCAAACGGTTGAAAAAGACTTAGAGCAAATAAGACACCCATCTATGGTACCTTAGGAGAAAATAAAATTTAAGCTATACGAAAAATATATTCCTATTTACTATAAAAATCAGTTATTAGACCAATGATATACTTTTAGAAAAGAAAATACTAGTGTCACTGGCTACATGACTCACTTTAAGAATCTACAATTAAGGTATGATATATCTAAGTCAGAAAAATTAGTTTTTAAATTTATTAGTGTTTTGCGAAACAATCTGAAAAGAGCTGTCTCCTTATATTCACCAGATTCTATAAGAGAGGCTTTATACCAGATTCTGTAGGAGAGGCCTATCATAAAATTTTAGAAATTGAAAAATTTCATAGAACTTTATGTCAAAGAAGAGGAGCTTTTTCTAATGAATCTGGGCAGTCTACGTTTATCCCTATTAGTCGTACAAGTGTGTCACAAGTAGCCTCTTTCTATTCAGGATAGAATCCCATAGATATCAGGACCCGAGAATCCATGCCAAAAATATCTCAATCAGCCAGTTCTTCAAATATAGTGTCACTATTGCCATGAAAAAGATCACATAGCTGCTCGATGTCCACGCTGTACTCTGACCATAGAACAAGAATGTAAGAAAACAATACTTGAAAATACGTTAGAAGACTTTAATCCCCTAAAATCAGCCAATTCAGAAGAAAAGTATGAGGAAGAATATGAAAAATCAGGAGGTCATGTTAACGTTATACAATGTATAGTCACCACTACTATAGATTCTGAGGCTTGAAAATGTACTAATATTTTTCATACATATGTTCAATATGAGGATAAGGTCTGTAAACTGGTCATTGATAGTGGTATCCCTATGAATGTTATATCTAAATCTATTGTTAATTGACTAAAGTTGAAACCTCAACATCATCCTCATCCTTATAGAGTTGCTTGGGTAGATAAAACATCTCTCTCTATTAATGAATGCTGTCTAGTATCAATTAAAATAGGAGCTTACTCTGCTGAGATTATGTGTAATGTGTTACCCATGGAGATGCTAGTGTCTTGTTAGATTGACCTTAGATTTATGATGTAGATGCTCATAATTTTGGTAGAGAAAATACCTATATTTTTATGCATAAAGTTAAAAAAATTAGGTTAAATCCTACCAAACCTAGCGTGTCCCAACCTTTAAAAAAAAACAAGTTCTCCTCAACTTCCCAATCAGAAAAACTCACATTTTAACTCAAAAGAAATTTGAAGAAGAGAGTTCAAAATCTAGGATTATGTTAACTCACATTCAAGATAACTCACCTCCTAAAATTGAGCTGCTATTAGAAGAATTTAAGGATGTGCCTCAGAAGATATACCCGATGGCCTTCCTCCCATGCGAGACATTCAACATGCCATTAATTTAGTTCCAGGTTCCCAAATACCTAATCTTCCACATTATAGGTTGAATCCTAAAGAACATGAAGAAATGAGAAGGCAAGCAGATGATTTGTTATAGAAAGATCACATTCGATCTAGCCTCAGTCCATGTATTGTATCAACCATTTTGATACCGAAAAAAAATGGTACATAGAGGATATGTATAGATAGTAGAGCCATTAATAGAATCACTGTTAAATATAAATTTTCCATTCCTAAGCTTGAGGATATGCTTGACCAATTAGCCAACTCTGTAATTTATTCTAAATTTAATTTAGCATAGTGGATATCACCAAATTAGAATCCGACCTGAAGATGAATGAAAAACTACTTTTAAAACCAGGATGAACTTTATGAATGGTTAGTTATGCCATTTGGGTTATCCAATGCTCCTAATACATTCATGAAATTTATGACTAAATTGTTGAGATCTTTCATTAGTAGATTCTTAGTCGTCTATTTTGATGATATCCTAGTCTATAATAGGTCTAGAGAAGAACACCTAGATCATTAGTAGATTCTTAGTCGTCTATTTTGATGATATCCTAGTCTATAATAGGTCTAGAGAAGAACATCTAGATCATCTTAGGAAAGTTTTTATTACTCTTAGATCCGCTAGGTTGTATATTAATCTTAAAAACTATTCATTTCTTCAGGATCAAGTACTATTTTTAGAATATGTTGTATCTTTTCAGGATATCATGACTGACCCTGAAAAAGTGAAAGCAATTAGAGAATAGCCTGAACCAAAATCTCTTTCTGAAATTCATAGTTTTCATGGTCTAGTCTCTTTCTATAGATGATTTATTAGGGAGTTTAGTACCATCATGGCTCCCATTACAAATTGTATAAAGAAAGATGAATTTCATTGGTCAGCTATTGCCGCCAAAGTTTTTAATGATATAAAGCTTAAGATGCCCTAAATAACTATTTTGATTCATCCTAACTTTTCAAAAATTTTTAAAGTAGCCTGTGATGCATCAAGCATTGGAATTGGAGAACTTTTTAGTCAGAAGGGTCATCCTATAGCATATTTTAATGAAAAACTTAATGACGCTAAGTAAAAATACTATACATATGACAAAGAATTTTACACTATAGTTCAAGCTCTTACGTATTGGCAATATTATCTTTTATCTAAAGAGTTTGTTTTATATTCTGATCACTTGTCTCTTAGATATATTCAGTCCTAGAAGAAACTTACCCTGTGTTTGGTTGGGGTCATGAGAGGGAGGATGGATGAGATTGGAAGGATGGATGGCCTCCATCCATCATTTGGTTCAAAAAGTTACAGAGGATGGATGAAAAAGTAAGATTCTCCATCCATCCTGGCACACCAATTTGCATCCTCCCAAATTGGGAGGATGAAGAATGGATGGAACATTGATGGATGAATTTTTGCATAGACAAAATTATCCCTCATTAATTTTTTTGACAAAACTATAATATTTCTTCACTTTTTCATTCATATTATTTTTATATATTTTTATATATACTATTAATAATATACTATTAAATTTTATTACTTATTATTTTAATTTGAGTACATAATTTTGATAATTATAATTAAATAACTAGAATTATCTTCAATTTTTTTATTTTACTTACTATTTTTAATTAATTATTTATATAATATTAATTAATTATTAAATTAGATTATAAATTAACTAGTTATTTATATTATTAATGAAATTAATTATTAAATTAAATTATAAATTAACTAATTATTTATATAATTAACTCATTAATAATTTAATTATAAAATTATTTATTAAATTAAACTAAATTAAAATTAAATATTTATATAATTATAAATTATAATGATTATAAGTTTATATATTGTTTACTTATTTAGTATAAATTAGTGTTATAAATTGATAATAGTAATAATTTTTTCAAAGGATAGTTTGGTAAAAATATTATATAAATATCATCCATCCTTCCTTTCATTCCTCCTATACCAAACAGAGAAAGGAATCACTTTTATCCATCCTTCCATATTTCACCAAACATATGAAAGGATGGATTGATCTTCCATCCATCCTCTCTCTCATCCATCCTTTGTCATCCATCCATCTATCCTTTGTACCAAACAAAACATTAGTGCTAGACATGTTAAGTGGGTAAAGTTTTTTCAAAATTATACTTTTGTCCTCAAACACCAAGCTAATGTTGAGAATAAGACTATTGATTCACTAAATAGAGTAATTACTATCTTATAATCCATGAATGCTAAAGTAGTTGGTTTTGAATAAAATATGACTATTAGTATTATCCTAATTTTGCTAATATCTTTCAAGAGATTAGTCAAGAAAACCGTCAATAATATGTTGACTTTGTGACCAGGGATGGTTACCTATTTAAAGATTGTCATCTTTGTATATCTCGAACATCTCTTCATAATTTTCTTATTTGGAAACTTCATGCAGGACTAGCAGGTCATTTTGGCCATAATAATACTATAGCTATAGTTGAAGATAGATTCTATTGGCCATCTCTTAAAAAAGGCGTAGCTAGAATTCTTTCTTAGTATTGTACATGTCAATTAGCTAAGGCTAAAAAACAAAATAGTGGTTTATATACTTCTTTACCAATTCCTCATTCCCCGTGGAAAGATCTTAATATGGATTTTATTCTTGGATTACCTAGGACAGCTAGAGGACACAATTCAATCTTAGTTATTGTAGATAGATTTTAAAAAATGGCACACTTTATTTCTTGTCACAAGACTTCTGATGCCCCTTATGTTGCTAAGTTATTCTTTAGAAAAGTTGTCAAACTTTACGGATTACCCACTTCTATAGTGTCTAACCGTAATGTCAAATTTATGAGTTATTTTCGAAAAATCCTATAAAAATTGTTTGGGACCACTTTAAAATTTTCTTTAGCTTTTCAACCCCAAACAAATGGTCAAACAGATGTTGTGAATAGAAGTCTTGATAATTTACTCAGATATCTAGTTGGAAATAAGCTTGGAACATAGGATTTATCATTGTCTACAGCAGAATTTGCCTATAATAACGCAGTAAATAGGTCTACTGGTAAAAATCCTTTAGAAATCGTTTATGACTTTAATCCCCATCAATCCATTGATCTTGTTCCCTTACCTATGAATAACTATACTTCTGAGTCTACCACTTCTTTTGCTAAACACATTCATAATATTCATATTGATATTAGGCAAAAGATTGTTATGAATAATAAGAAATATAAACTTGCTACTAATGCTCATCGTAAAAAAATGGAGTTTAACAAGGATGACTATGTGATGGTTAATATTCGTCCCGAACGTTATCCTCGAAATTCATTCAAAAAATTGCATGCTTAAGCCACTAGTCCATTTCGCATCCTCCATAAACTTGGATCTAACATGCTTATTATATAGAAGTATCCTCTGATTTATAATTTAGTCTAATTTTCAATGTTGAGGACTTACTATCTTATCGAGGCATATTCGAGCCTCCTACTATGCATGTAGGTGACAATAGAAATTACACTCCTCCTTTGGTGCCAGTTCCTATTCTTCCATCACTTCCATCGTCTTCATCAGATCGAATTGAACACATTATCATGGATGAAATTATTTCTTCTACTGATGAAGGATTTTGATGATTTTTTGTCAAATGGCAAGGCCGTCCCAACTCAGATGCTACTTGAATTTTTGAAGACGAGCTACAACATATTGATCTAGACACTCTAGAAGATTACTTCAATTCCTCATCAGAATCGAGTTCTTTCCAGCCAGGAAAGAATGATGGAAATCAAGATTTACGCATATATTCCAAAAGGAGTCGCTAATAAATTCTAATTTAATTTTATGGATTTATTTAGAATTTTCTTATTTTATTTTATTGAGACTTTTATTTTTGTTAGAACTCAGTAAGTATTCTGTTAAATTACAATTCAGCAAATAAAGTTCTATTAGATTACTTTTCATATAACTATTTAAAGACTCCATCTTTATGGAGAAAAACAGACTTGAATAATTGATTGAATTGAATTCCTGAAATTTTAGGTTTTGTTTTTCTTTACTTTTCAATTTTTTTATTTTTTTCTTCGTTTTCTTTTGGCTTTACATCAATAAGTTGGTGCTAGAATCCTAAAATTCATAATAATTATTAAGGCCCTGTTTGGTTGCAGAATAACAGTGAATATGTCCTGAAATGGGAATTATTCTGCCAAACAATAAAGTTTACCTCTACCCTCTATCTAACAAGTTGATTCTAACCGTAGGGGTTAAAAAGTTTTACATATGAATTTGAGAGAAATTTAGTGCCTCCTAATTTACCATTTTACCCCAACCTCCTCTTACATGATGCAAGCCAAAGCCCCTTTACCAACCTCAAGCACGATGGTGACAGCGAAAAATTAGGTGCTACTAGCCGAGACATCTGGTCTTGCCTTGCACCTTAGATCCAAAGCCGAGGAAGTTCTCCTGGTTCCCACCTTCTTAATTTCCTGACCTACCTTGCCTACCAAATTTGGAGTTTGGGTTCTCTCTCCAATCACTAACATCGTCAATCTAATACCAAGACCATCCTTCAACATTTCATTCAACCGATCTTCATCTCCGATATGTTTGATATCTGATCTCCTTATATTTCTTCTCCAGTATTTAATGGTTCAGACATTGAAAGGGATAGTTTGATTCTTATCCCTTTTTTTTTGTTTGTTTGATTTTTGATTGCACCTCCTGTATCATTCCAACCATGGAAATGGGGTGAGGGGAGGCCTCAATTTCATTTTTCAAGTGTTGCCAAGATTGATAAATTGTCATAGCTCTCAACCATGGTAGAAGATAGGTGATCTAGTTTTAACTTTATTTCTAACTTTTTTACCCTGCTCCCCCACCAGACAAACCATGGATGTTGGATAAGGTCTCAATTCTCCTTTTTATTTCAGACATCGTTAGCACCACCCAATATAATAGCTTTGACCATGGCAAAAAGTAGGCAATCTTTCTCATGTTTTTATTTTTTTAGTTTTTGAACATGATCCCCTAATAGCATGGCTGTAGAATCGATATGAGGTCTCTTTTTTTTTTTTTTTTTTTTTTTTTTTTTGAGCATTGCTGAAACCTAGAAAAGATTGAGAGCTTGCCGGCACCTAGCTACATCTAGAGGTGGACCATGGCAAAGTCTTCCATCATCAAATCTTATTATTGTTTCTTAAACAATGCTGAATGACTACTGGACAAGGCTCATGATTTTGAATTCAACATCAAACCAATAAAATTTAACATCTTCTCCTAGCTGGCCATCAATTGAAGAATTCTCACTGCTGTAACTTAATCACAAATGGATTGCAATCTCCACCATGTTACCCTTTATGCCATGTTGAACCAGCATCCATTCATCATGTACTCGTCTCTTGCCTTTCTCTGCACTATTCTGGCTATATGTTCTTAACCAGTTAAACATCCATGATCCTCTTCTAGATTCCATTGACCTACTTGGGACTGCCTGAGAAAAAGCTCTCCCCACTTCCCCAATGGATGGTTGGGACTCTCTAGTAGTGACATGTCTTTGGTGCTTATGGAAAGAATATTGTAATAAGGTTCAATAACACCTTGAAAACAGTGGCTCAGAAAGTCCAGATGGTCTACTTGGATTGGACAAGCACTGTTATAAGGCAACAAGCTCAACGACTCTCACAATTCCTCGCTTCACTCTTAGTCCTCCCACTTCATACTTTCTTTTTGTACTTGTTTCCTTGTTTCTTAATGATTTTCTTCATCTTTTTATTTCATTTATTTGATGAATTAGGGTGGGGTTTTGCCACCTTTTCCTTGAAAACGAAAAGTATTGCCAGCTCACTTCAGATTGAAAGCGTGGCTTGATTCACGTAGCTTAAAACACCATCCCAACTCCTGTCCCAAGTACCCTAGCAAAGAAGATAAGCTCAATCTCTCCCTTCTCTAGAAAGCTTTTTATATGAAAAAGGAGAGAGCAAAGAGCAAGGGTGAGGGTGAGGGCGGTATTGATGTGGGCAATCAATGTTGATGAACCTTGTTACTATTAGGAATCGAGAGAGTGCCATCCACGATTAGATCACCACCAGTGCTTCCAACATTCCCTCTATTATGAGCACATTTGGAGTCACCATTGCTGGTGAAGGAAACAAGGAAGGGCAGGAGGGGGCTTGGAGGCTAAAATTAAGGGGATAAGGGATTTGAATTACGGAGTAGTTAAATTAAGTTGGGAGTTCAGAATTATTGAGAGAGAGAGAGAGAGAGAGAGAGAGAGAGAGAGAGAGAGAGAGAGAGAGAGAGAGAGAGAGAGAGAGAGAGAGAGAGAGAGAGAGAGAGAGAGAAGGATTTGAGATTGGCAACTAGAAATGAGAAGGTTTGGACATTTGGGTAGAGGATGAGGACTAGAGAGTCGAAATGTGAAATTTCATCAGGTGCCATCATCGACTAAAAGGAGGAAGGGGATAGGATTGAATGATCACAAGGTTTAAACCATTAGATCATGGTCTAAGCGTTAGTGGTCTCCAATAGATATTGAACCTTTAGATTAGATCTAATGGTTAATAAAATTTGACAAAAATTCATAGATAACTATAAACAAAATTTATATTTAAATACACAAATATTATATATACAATATCTATTTCGAGCTAAATCAACCTAAACAATCATGAGCTAGGTTTAGCTCGTGTTCAGCTTGTCCATGTTTCGAGCTTAAAAATTGTTCATGTTCAGTCCATTTATTAGTTGGGTGAGCTAGAAAAGAGCTGAATATAGAGCCAAAATAAGCTGCTTGCAAAGAGCTCATTCATCGGACAGCCTACTCACCTCATAGTTTTCAATGATGGTAAATATGTGCCGATCGTTCTTTTTCTTTTTCTTGTCTCTGTTTTGTATATTTACTGCAACCACAGAGACAAAGGATCTGGCTTAGAAAGCTTCATCACAAAGCCTTCAATCTTCTCCCTCGATCTCAGGTGATAGACCCCACCTAGCTTGCTTCGTGCTCTTAGAAAAAACCATGATGATGCCAAGCTTGTCATGATCCTCAGCTAAATTTCGTTATTACTACATGATACTTGTGTATTACAAATGCATGGATGTTTGACATATATTTGGCTTATGCACTTTAGTAGAATGTGTGCTATTGATAAATGCATGCGTATGAAGTGTATCATTGGCAGCAACTGGCTTTTTGTTCAGACTTAGACAGAATCAAGATATATATAAGTCTTGTCTAGTGTTTAGAAACCTAGATAGGTCAACTAGATTGACCCATCCAACCTACCACCTGACCTAACACCAGGTTTACCTAGAGAGGGGACATAGCTATCAAATATCCAAGTGTCTTTATGAATTCGACACATCAATCCTAAACTCCTGGATAGGGGGAGAAGGGCTATATTATGTATGTATACAAATACTTAAATACTTATATGCATGTATATATACAGACATAAATATATGTATGCTATTCATTGCTATATAATAGCTTCACATTATAAGAAAGTTAAAAGCCAGATGTTTAAATTAATTTGAAATTTATAGACCATATATCATATTTATGGTAGGTTTGGATGGCAATTTTGACTGCCAACTAGTGAAAGACATATGCTAGCTTCCATCTTGAAAGAAAAAAAATCACCTGTAATGCCAATTCTGTGAAGGACAAATCAATAATTTAATCAAAATTATTTATCGTCTTTGGAAATAGATCTGGCCCAACATATCTTGTTTAATATGGGATTTAACCAGTTCTCTAAGATTCGCATCTTATCTGCCAACAATGCTAAAACAGGCCCATCCCTCCTTTCACTTAGACCATTAAAAAGGGAAATTCAAGAGAGGAGAAGAGCAAGAAGATTAGAGGAGATTGGAGATAACACCAAAGCCTCACCTCTTTCCTCCTTTCTCTTTTTTCTTTGAGTTAGGCATTTCTTTCCCTTTTTTCCTTCCTTCTTTCCTCCTTTTTTTCTTCTTCCTTCATCATCAACCACAATTTGTGTCTAGCAAGACATATGGCAGATTTTTTTCCTGTCCTTTTCCTTCCTTTATGGACAAGAATAAGGATAGAAGGGATTTTATTCATCATATTCTTTAGGCGATATGTCTGATCTACTGGCCGGCCATATCCACCACATCAGATACACATGTTAGCTGTGGCATGTTGCATCCCCATGGGGATAATGACAAAAAACTTGGTTTTTGTTGTGTCCAGGTAAAATTGCACAACACCAACACTAAAAATATGTGTACATGAGAAATACTTGCCTTCCCATATTTTTGGAATCCATGAACATATAAAGCAACTTCTAAAAGGATTGCTCTCACTCCTTTTCCTCTTCCCACTCAAATATTTTTAAACATCTCTCCTATTAAACCGCACAACAAACATAGCCATGTAAAGTTTTCAGGGCAGCTTTTATGAAAATTTATAAATGCAACAGGGTGATATTGATCAAAATGTGCTTAGTTACCTACAAGGGTTTCAATCATGGGATCAGGCCTCTTCTTGATTTGCTCCTAGGAACAAAAATGGGATGATAACTGAAATGGACTGAAATAGCCATTAACAACATGTAAAAGGAAAAAAAATATAAAGATCATGTCTGGTCAGTCCCAGCCATTGGTCCATCTGAACCATCCTGAGGCATCCCATGTCATGACACAACCAAGACATCCCAGTTCAAGTGAGCACCAATATTTCACACCCATCCCAAGTATTAGTCTCTTCATGGAATAGTCAGGATGTGCCAGCACCATCAGGACATGAATCCTTGGTTACCTGTTTTGAGCATCCTAAGAAAGAACATAAAGAGGAACTTAGTCTGATGTTTAGTTTAGATTTATTTCAGAATTGGGTAGTCCTATTTCTAATAGGATACATAGCTAATTAAACTAAATAAAAGGCTGTCACGACCAGATGCTTATGGTGTGTTTTTGATATTTTACTTGAGTTCCTTTGAAAGAAATATGAAGGTGCAGGTCACTTCCACTCTTCTTTCTGCTCTCTCTTCTACTTCTTATTGTACTAATTCTACTAATATTCTCCTGCCATTTTCACTTCTACCTATTGTATTCCCCTTCAGAAATTTATTACTGCAGTTATGAAGCAGATTATTGGCTTGTTCTACAAGAGCTGGCAAACGGATTTGTTAAATCTGCTGTAGTGATCATCTTAGCATCTCTTTTGTGTTTCAATAATCCTCCCCAATCAGATCTGAACCCAAAAATGGCATCAGAAGCATATTATGTATAGTTTTCAAGTCTCAACAAGGCCATATCACCTACTCCACTTATATTTCCACTTATGTGGCAATCATTAAACATTTCCTTTAACTAAAATGCAGACTTAAGTATGTTCAATTGTTGAATACACATAGAAGCATAAAACTGTACACAAAGATAGAGGGCACAACTAAAGGATATAGAACGATATCCTATGCTGGCACATAAGGGTTACTTTGATTTTTTTTAAAAAAAAAGCATAAATATGTGCTGCAAACGTCAGCAAATACACATTTAACAATTCACTAATAATAACCATAAAAAGAATGATACAATTATCAGCTCCAATAAGGAAATATAAACTAGTGACTAGTCAAATAAAGCTTATATCGAAAGGTCAGTTTTTAGCTTAGTGCATAACCATATGTAAGTGGCAGGTGAACAAATGGGAGAGCTAATACAAATGCACAAATCAGTACTTCCAGAAAACCTATGATAGCTTAAGGTTCTAGATTGTGATGTCAGGTAAAGAATAAATACATTACTAATAATAAAAAGTAAAAAAAAATAAAAGTCATAATTTCAAATACCTGTTGCTTAAGATCATAAGGGTCGGCACCTTTCTCCTTCATGTCTGCAGTTTTTGCAGCTTCTTTCTGAACCTCTTTCTTATAAGAATGAAGCTCCTTAAGGATGCGTCTGCAAGTAGCTGTCTTGATTTTCAGATTTCTAAGGGTGGCCATATTGACTGCATCAAAGAAAAAAAAAATTGTTCTCAGTTACACTACTCAGAACTTTCAAATTATGTGACAAAGCAAAATTTTACAGAATTTCTATAAATGATCAAAATTCAAATGTGAATTCAACTTTATATGCAAAAGTCCTTCCTAAATAGAAACAATTTACCTAGGATGAGTTATCCCAACCTTCCATGGAGAAAATAAAGGCAAAGATCAGTTTCACCCATTTTTCTAAGATAAATCCACAAATAGACCATTCAAAAGACAACACAGTTCCTTGAATAAAGATAAGACTTCTTATTTTTTGTCATTTCATGCATCTATCTCTATATTGAGCTTATAAGAAATAATGTTGTCAAATGTCCGGTTTCTCTTCCTTGCTTTTATATAAATACCCAATTGTTCACCCAGAAAATCAGCAAACACCAATAGCTAAGCCATTTCTCCTTAGTAGCATATACAAACTACAAAACCAACAACTTAGTATTCTATCCACATGTGCTCTTGGTTTCATGGCATGATCTTGTTTTGTCTAGTGCTACCTCAGCTAGGAATTTGACACAAATTAGGAGGGTCAATGTCAGGTTACAGTAGTTACAACATTTAAACTTTGTCAGATCATACCTTCATCCCTTCAAGCACATACGAAATGGATGACATAAGGCTCTTTCATTTATCAGTTTGGTGATCAGTAGGTAGTGCGCAGCAAATGGAGTGACCCACAATTCATGGAACTTCCCAAGAGAACAATCAAACAGCAGTCAATACTTAAATTGTGGCTAGCCAAAAAATCAGAAGCCTCCTAAACAGACTCACAAGAAGATTAAAGACAAAACACTTCCTAAGTGACTCATTGTTTCTTCCATTAATTTATGATCAATGATTTGGACAGAAATGAACCCAAATGACAATAACATTCCAGCATACCTCAAAAGGTTGAAGAAAAAAGGGTACAAGAACAATTATCCAATGAATCATTACCATCATAACTAAGATTCTCAAAACACAGACAGCACTGGAAATGCACTCATCCCTCAAACTCCCTCATACTGACATGGAGAAACAAAAAGGAGTCTTCACCAAATTGAGAGTAGAGAGATTTTATCTCCAGGAAAAAATATAAGCAGAGGCAACAGACCTGCAGTGGCGATGGTGGTGAAGAGGATGAGAAATAGGAGAAGGAATGGCTGGCAAATCATGACTGGGAAGTAGGATTTGGGAAGCTTTCTTGCATCAGATTGGGATTCAGCATTTCGGAAAAGATTCCCATCTTTGGAAGTGGAGCAGTGATGTGGACCCAGTGGCAACAGCAGTCAAAGTTTGAAAAGTGATGAGAGGAACAGATCAGATCATGAAGATGCATCATGTCTTGATCTGATCCATGCCTCTCCAACCTAAATTGCAATCACTCCTGGTGGTAACATGAATTGCTTTCACAAAGAAAACTCTGACCTGCCACATAGCATGTTGTAATTGGAGACACCTTGCTCCAATAAGTTTCACAAAGAAGACTGTAACTTGCCATTGCTTGTTAAGAAGTGTTTCAATATTAAAGCAGCAGATTATTCATGTATAAATTCAGTATTTTGAGCACATGTTCGTTGTGACATTAATGCATAAACTCATAAAAACAGAATACCAGCATTGTGAGAAATCCAACGAGATTTAGTTAATTTAAATTATAGATTTCCTTTCAAAAATTTGACCTATGTTACAAGGCATTTTTTTTTTCTCAAAATCGCAAAAGAAATGAACTTCAAATCCTTCTTACAGCATACTGATTAAACTCATAGAAATAAAATACCAGCATCGCTAGAAATCCCAATTCCATTCAATTAATTGAAATTATATATTTCTTTTCAAAAATCTGACCTATATCGCGAGGCATTGTGAAAAATCCCAGCATTCTTCTCAAAATCGCAAAAAGAAACAAACTTCGAATCCTTCTTACAGCATACCAATTAAACCATCACCCACCATACCAATCAAACTACCACCCACATTTACCTTGTCATAGAAGAAGTTAATATCAAAAATCACATCGTGAGGAGGAGGAGTGGGCTAATGTACCTTCTCTTGCAGTTACTTCAAATCCTTCCCTTCGTCGACGAAGCCAGAGGACGTAGCGGCTGGAGGAGTGAAAGGAGCATGCGCGAACAGAATGGGGGTTCGTCGCTGGCGAAGGTCGCTGGAGGATGTGGTTGCCGGCAACGAAGGGACCTGCCTGAAAATAGGGGCGAGTTAGACACGGAGCCGCGGAGTGGGGAAGAGGTGGAGATCAGAGGGGAGGTGAAACTACTCCATCCCTAGGTCGATGATTGTCAGGTCGGATCGGGTCTTAGTCGGGTCGGGTCGGATCTAAGTGGACCTCGATCCCACCCGATTGATGGTCCGTTTCGGGTTCTCCCCCGTCTACTTTAAGCCAACAAAAAGCCCGGAGCGGAACTGGGCCTGCTAGAACTCGAATGCCGCAAGCTTGCAGCTAACCAAACAGGCTCCAAGAAAATGTGTCAATGCGTCGCCATGTAAAGTTGTGCTCAAATCTCATCATGGTGGGGGCAAGTTTTAGCCAATTGACAGGTCTAGCAGGTCTTAGAGAGACTTACAGTTATTGGTTAACAAATAGACAAATTGTAATAAAATTTAGGACAAGTTTGGCTGCCATAAGAAGGTAACCAAAGTTTTTGAGAGGATGCATTCTCGCAATTTAGTAGCCTGGACATGCTTTGTTATCAGGTATTATAATAGAGGCTATTTAATACGAGTAGTATGGAGTATTTTGAGGATTGCTAAGCTTGGAGGTGAGATGACAATTATTTGCTTGTATTCTTTATAATGTATTGAATATGATATGTTAGTAGCTTTATGCTGAACAATCTGTTGGAAAACTTGTTGAAAATATATGATTGTCAATGGTCTTTGGTTGTGTAGATTGGTAGATAAAAGTGTTAATATGGTGTGTAGTAAATGACTTTCTTAAGTTCGATACTTGTGTTAATCAAGAAATTACTATGAGTGAGATACGTTCAAGTTTGTTAGATTTCAATGTAACACAGGCCTAAATCGATGTACCATGAGAGGAAAAAAAGCACAAATAAGAAGAAGATAAAGTGAAAGAAAGATCCATCGAAAATTATATTAATCAATTTAATGTCCGATCAAACTAACCCTAAGCTATCCTTACAAGTTAGTAAAAATATCAAAATTACTAAAAATTACTAAAAATAGTATCTCAAATAGACTCAAATGCCTAATGGAAAAAATAAGAGCTAATGGCGGACATGCCCGAAAATCCTAAGGCAATTGGAATTTATGTAATCTAGAAAATTAACAAAAAATAATTTCTTAAAATGGAAAGTTTTCATTTTACGACTCTTCTTGATGCTTGGAATAATATAATTTGTCCATCAAATCTCGAGCCAATTAGCTTTGTCCATCAACCAGAACAATAGACTCTAAATGCTGATTTCAGAATGGATTTGCATTTGCAATTTCGAAGCTTGGATTAAAAAGTTATGCTTGTTTTATGGTCAATGTTGTATAGATATGCAAATCCTAGTTATCAATTGTGTTGGGTCTTGCCTCCCTCTGAGCTAGGTCCCACTGAGAAATGAAAAACCTTCCATATGTAGCTCCTAAGATTTAATTGAAACATGTGATCGCTGGTACATCTTAGAATCAATCATAGTCGATGTTAAAAATTACCCAATAAAGATGAGCTCTGTAGGCTGATCACTCAAAACTTGTCACGTGTCAACTTAAAGATGTATGGAGAGTCCTTCACATTTCAAACTCTCCCCCATGCTGGTAGTGGCTTGGTTAGGATTGTAAACTATTTTTAAATAAATGTGATATGTGAGCAATTCATGTAGCCCAGAAGTGCGGACATGATTCATTAACAAAATATGCTTGTTGTTGCCATAATGGCTCGCATACATGACCAAACTACTCAGCACATGCTCCAACCCTCACCTATATATTGGCATTCCCTGAGACTCTCTAGGTAAGTTATCTTTAGACTTTTTAATGCTGCCTCTCCACCACTCTCAAGCCTCTTTCTGTTCCCTGAGGTTGTATATAATTTAGGAATTTGAGAGTTTTCCATTAGACACGCTCCGATGGATGGGCTTTCTTATCTTTATTATTTCATATTGGATCTAGTACCATCAAAGCAACAATCCAAGCAAACACATTAGCCATTCAATGCTAGCTTAGAGATATAAGATGCCAAAGTCATCACCATCCGAACACAAGGCTATCAAACTATTGGAGATGAACCCTGCTCCCGCCGAAGTCCAGTCCAATGCTCAGACTAGCGCAACCGATAGTCACGGAAGGATTTTAGCGGATGAACCTTAGCCGAACTCCTTCAGCTGGCCGAACTCTTAAGAGGCCGAGCTTATCCGACCGAACTCCTCAGCGGTCGTCTCTCGATCGAACTCCTCAGTGGTTGTCCCTTGGTCGAACTTCTCAGCGGTCATCTTTCGATCGAACTCCTCAGCGGTCATCCCTCGGTCAAACTCCTCAGTGGCTGTCCCTCGACCGAACTCCTCAGCGGCCAAACTCCTCAGCAGCCGAACTCTGGTCGGACTCCTCCCAGACATCCCCTCGATCGGACTTCTCCAAGAGCCGGACTCCTCCCAGACACCTCCTTCGGTCGGATTCCCGAATCCCTCATTCAGACAAACCCCTATGGAAGCCGAACTCCTTCCAAGCTCCTTCAACTATTGTTCCTCCCGGACGACCCTCTCCAGTCATATTCCCTCCGAAATGAGTACACGTCAAAGCTCTTCAATCCTTCATTCGGTCCCGAGTGGCTCAGTATCAAGACAGCTGCAGCCGTCACCATCAGTCCGCTACAGACGACAGTGACCCGCTATTAGGTGGCGATGGCTGTCACCATCAACCCATTACAGGCGATGCTGTAGACGGTGCTTTCCCCTAGGACTGACTCCATCGGACCTCGAGCGGCCCGCCACCATGCAGCTACAGCTGTCACCATCAAGCTCCGCCTATAAAAAGGATCCTCCAGATACGCTAACTCTAGACTCTAAGCTCTCCTCTCCTTCTCTAAGATCTGTGGAACTCATTTTCGAGCACTCCATTCTCGTTGGCCAGAGCTGACTTGATCGTCGAAGGGTCCTGCCGGAGCCACCCCCCACCGACTTCGGATAGGACTTTGTTTTGCAAGTCCCTGACGGTGACCTCGTCAGCCTCCGCTCCGGCTGATTTCGACGATGACTAATTTCTACACCAATAGATTGGCGCTAAAAGGAGAGCCCCCGAACCTCCGAGATTTTTTTATTCTTAAAGAAGTGCTCGACGATGATTTCTCTCTCTCCAAAGATTTCTCTTCTTTCTCTCTAGAATTCTTTTCCGAGAAAAAATGCCCCCTAGGAGAGCTTCAATCTGACGATCGACGGCCTCCGCAGCCCGATTCCATTCAGATCCGTCCGCTCCCGCTCCAGCCCCGGCGACCTAGGTTCCATCTATAGCCACGGTGGATGCGAAGCAGTTCAACCTACTTGTCCAGCAGATTCGTGGTCTCACGGAGGCAGTGCAGGCGATGCAGGCCATGCACCAGCAGGGTTCAGTACCAGCTCAATCGATGCGGAATTCTCTAGAGCCGTGTGGTCTAATCCAAGAGCGATTGACTTGGGCTACCCGACCTCCGATTCTCGGAAGGAGGAGGCAAAGGAGGGAGAGCCCTTGCTCGGACCATGGCTTGACCCAGGGTGAAGCTTCGTACCTATTCTACCAAAAAACCTTGGAGATCAGAGACCGTAAAGATCTCTTGGATCAAAGGCTCTTAGAAATGAGCCAACGAATCGAAGAACTTCGTCACACTCCCTCCTCACGTGGTAATGACATTTGCACTGACCCTCCTTTTTCATAGAAAATTATGCAGGAACCGATCCCACCGAACTTCAAGCTCCTGCAGTTCGAGAGTTACGATGGGACCACCGATTTAGTCAATCACTTGGAAGCCTTTCAGATAACGATGTTGCTCCATGGCACGCCAGACGCTATCTTGTGTCGGGCTTTCCCCTCTATCCTTAAGGGAGCTACCAAGAACTGGTACTCGGCGCTCAAGCCGAGTACCATCTTATCTTTGACTAGATGAGTCAACAGTTTGCAGCCTACTTCGTCAGTAGTAGGCAACCACGCCGAGGTTCGGATTTCTTAATGGCCATCAGGTAGAAGGAGGAAAAATCCATCCGGACTTATGTCATCCAATTTAATGCTGCCATATTGGAAGTTCAGAATCTAGACCAATTAGTCACCATGGCCATTCTCAAGGGCGGCCTTCAGAAGAATGACTTACTGTTCTTCCTAGAAAAGAAGTATCACAGGGATTTTGCTGACATGCTAGCTCGGGCCGAAGGATATGCCCGAACAGAGGAGGCCTTCAAGGCCAAGGATGATGAAGCCAGCAGTAAGCGGCAAATCTATGGGTCGGATAGGCCCATCGAAGAAGGGAAGCAGAGTGAAGCTCGACCGTGCTCCCGGATTCCTTCCGATCGTAGGCGAGCCCGAACTCCCCCTCGGACCCTGAGGCAGAGAAGCTCCGACGGAAGGGCATGCCGAGGTTCTCTCCAGCACCGAAGTTCTCCCCGACGAAGATTTCACAACTATGCCTCCCTTAACGCTCCAAAGACCCAAGTGCTGATGAAAATCAGGGAATAACTTTTGAGGGTGGAGAGGATGCATTCTTGCCCCAGCAAGCGCGATCCCAACAAGTTCTATCTCTACATCGTGACCACAGTCAAGACATTGAGGAGTGCGTCCAACTCCAAGATGAGATCGAAGAGCTCGTCAGACGAGGTAGACTCGGCCGATTCCTATGGAGACGGCCTGAAGAGTGAGAGGGTCGGTTGAGGGCATTACCGTCAAGTGGAAAGAACCAAGAAGATCGACCGTCTCTCGACATCATCAATACTATCTTGGGGGAACTTCAACAAGGGGAGGCTAGCGAATCTGAGGGATCGATGAAGAGGTGGAGGATCGTGGAACCCATAGCCTTTACCGAGGTGGACGATCAGGGAATCCAATTTTTGCATAATGACGCGGTTGTAATTTCTTTAAACATTACTGACTACGATGTACGCCACATTTTGGTGGATAATGAAAGCTCGACCGACATATTGTTTTACGATGCCTTCTCGAAAATGTTCTTACCCAATGACCGCTTGGGACCTATGAATTCTCCACTGATAGGATTCACTCGCAACACCGTACCAGTTGAAGGCATAATAACTTTGGCTGTGGCGGCGGGGCAACACCCAAAATTGGTCAAAGCGTGGGTCGATTTTCTAATCGTGAGGACTCCATCCGCCTATAACGCCATTCTAGGCCGACCTGGTCTAAATGCACTTCGAGCGGTGGTGTCAATCTATTATTTGAAGATGAAGTTTTCGACGAGTCGCGGGGTCGGAGAGGTCATGGAAGATCAGGCTCTGGCGAGGCACTGTTACTCTATCACCTTACATGAGGAAAAATGGTCCGACCCTTATCTTGTTGATGGACTGGATGTCCGCGATGACCTCATTGAGGAGCGGGGCGAGCCTATGGAGGACCTCATCTCTTTGCCCTTAAATGATGGAAACTCGAAGCTCACGGTGCAGATTGGCTCCAACTTGGCAGGCAAGATTTGAGAGTAGCTCGTCGCCTTCCTCAAGAGAAATGCAGACGTCTTCGCCTGGACCCCAGCGGACATGTCGAGGATTGACGCCGAGGTCATGAAACATCAGCTGACCATCGATCCGAGGTATCGACTGACGAAAGAAAAGATGCGCCACCACATCCCGGAGAGGTAGAAAGCAATCACCGAAGAAGTGGACAAGCTCCTCAAAGTCGGACTCATCCGAAAGATTAATTATCCGACCTGGGTCTCGAATGTGGTCCTCGTCAAAAAGGCGAACAACAAGTGGAGGATATGCATTGATTTCAAAAAGCTGAATAAGGCTTGCCTGAAAGACAACTATCCTTTATCCATGATTGATCAATCGGTGGATGCGACCTTGGGCCATGAGCTCCTCATCTTCATAGATGCCTTTTCTGATTATAATCAAATACGGATGGCGCCCGAGGATGAAGAGAAGACCGCCTTCATTACTGACCATGGTCTTTATTATTACAGGGTCATGCCTTTTGGACTAAAAAACGTAGGGGCAACATACCAGCATTTGATCAATAAGATCTTCAAGGAGCAGGTCGGCCACAACATGGAGGTGTACGTAGTTAATATGCTCGTCAAAAGTCGAGCTTCAACAGACCACCTTATCGACCTTAAAGAGACCTTCGATGCACTCAGGAAGCACAAGATGAAGCTGAACCCGACCAAGTGTGCCTTCAGTGTGACCTCTGAGAAATTTTTGGGGTTCATGGTGTCGAGATGCAGAATCGAAGCAAATTCCAAAAAAATTCGAGCCATTCGAAAGATAACTGCTCCGAAGATGATCAAGTAAGTTCAGCGCCTGATCGAGAAGGTGGCATTCCTAAATCGCTTCATCTCAAGATCAGCCAAACGATGCATGCCCTTCTTCCAAGTTCTCAGGCGACCAAAGGACTTTTGCTGGACGGCGGAGTGCCAACAGGCATTCGAGGAACTTAAAAACTACCTCAGCTCATCTCCACTGTTGGCAAAGTCCGAATCCAGAGAAGAATTATTCCTATATCTAGCTATCTCTTCGATGGCCCTGGTGGTAGTCCTGATAAAGGAAGAAGCGAAGATGCAGCGATCGATCTACTACATGAGCTGGGTCCTGAGGGGTGCAGAGATCAGGTACTTTAGGTTAGAAAAACTAACTTACTCTCTTCTAATTGTTGCCAAGAGGCTCTGACGTTATTTTTAGGAGCATACCGTAATGGTCCTCACAGACCAACCAATAAAAGCAATCCTTCATCGAGCGGATGCTTTCGAAAGAATCACAAAAAGGGCAATCGAGCTCACAGAGTTTGACATCAACTACCGGCCCAGGCCATCGATCAAGGCTCAGATACTGATGGATTTTACGCTAGAATGCACCATTCTAGTCGAATCCGAGCTTGAACCGAGCGAGACCGGCACCAAAGCGAGATCGAGCTTGGATAAAGCCAAGCTATCATAGCCGAACCTTCCTGAGGAAAGTGCCAACCTCCCCGAAGGCTCCTGGGCTTTGCACATGGATGGTTCGTCTAACTCCGCTGGAGCTGATGCAGGGCTGATCTTGGTCAGTCCCGAGGGAGTCATCGTCGAGTACGTGCTGCACTTCGAGTTTCCCATGATCAATAATGGGGCCAAATATGAAGCGCTGATCGTCGGATTAAAGATATCAAGGGAATTAAAAGTAGATCGACTTCAAATCTACAGTGATTTTCAACTGATGGTCGGCCAAGTTAGTGGCAGCTATGAAGTGCGGAAGGAAAGCATGGTGAGATACCTTGGGAAAGTGAGGGATTTGACTCTCACCTTCAACAGTTTCAGCATTCAACATATTCCGAGGGCAGAAAATGCAAGAGCCGATCTTCTCTCCAAGTTGGCCACTTCAGCCCCGACCGAACTGCCCAAAGGAGTATTTTTGGAGACTCTGAAGTGCCCAACCCCAGAGAAATCTCAGGTCATCCTGCAGACGAAATTCAAGCCAAGCTGGATCGACCCGTTGGTCGCTTACCTCAAGGAGGGGGTCCTTCCTCATGATCCAAAAGAAGCTCGGAAGCTTAGGAATCAGGCCTTCCGTTACATTTTATATAAAGGCAGGTTGTATAAGAGGTCATACTCCCTCCCGCTACTGAGATGTCTCCAACCTTTGGAGGGTGACCTCGCACTATGGGAGGTGCACGAAGGGCTCTGCGGAGGTCACATAGAAGCCAGGTCCCTATCACAAAGACTACTTCGATAAGGGTACTACTGGCCGACCCTATTTCATAATTCCGTCGAATATGTGAGAAAGTGTGACCACTGTCAGAAGAATGCCAGCATACAAAGATAGCCAGCATCCGAGCTTGCTCTACTAAGTGCACCTTGATCATTTGTGTAGTGGAAAATGGATATACTCGACCCCTTTCCGACAATGTCTGGACAGTGAAAGTTCCTCCTGATCGCGATCGACTATTTCACCAAGTGGGTCGAAGCCGAACCACTAGCGAAGATTACCGAGGCCAAGGTGCAAGACTTCATCTGAAAGTCACTAGTCTACCGATTCGGTCTGCCCCAAATCCTTATAATCGATAATGGATGATAGTTCGTTGGATCAAAGTTCGCCAAGTTCTGTGAAGGACTAAATATCTCCCACCGCTTCACATCGGTGGCTAACCCACAGGCCAATGGGAAAGCTGAGGTGATCAATCGGACCCTGCTATGAGGTATCAAAGCAAGGCTCAATAGGACAAAGGAGGCCTGGGTGGATGAAATCTACCACATTCTCTAGGCATATCAAACTATACAGAGGGTGCCGACCAAAAAAACACCCTTCGTCTTGGCCTTCGACATGGAAGCAGTTATCCCGATCAAGCTCAAGCTCCCATCTGCATGAGTCGTGGGCTTCAATGAGAAGCACAACCTTTAGGACCTCAGAGTCGACCTCGACCTGCTGAAAGAAAAAAGGAAGGAAGCTCGCATCCGGATGGCAGCCTACAGATGGAAGGTAGTTCAGTACTACAACTCCAGAGTTAGAAATAAAACTTTCAAAGTGGGGACTTAGTACTCCGATGAGCTGTTGTCTCTCAGCCTCAGAGTCAGAAAAAGCTCACCTCTAATTGGAAAGGCCCGTATGAAGTGGTGGAGGTCATCCGGTCTGGTACTTATCACTTGAAGGAGCTCGGAGGGATGACACTTCCACGATCTTGGAACTCAAAAAATCTGAGGATGTATTATCAGTAATCTTCCTTCAGTAAAGCTGCTTCATTTCTGCATTATTATTTCTTGGTGCAAAAACTATGTGGTGATAGGGATGAAGCAGTCGATAGTTGCCGTGTTAGGAACTGAAGGAGAACCTCATCCTAACACGAGCAGGAGATAAGATCTCCCCCAAGGTAACCTCGACTGTAGGAGATAAGATCTCCTCTGGGGCAAACTCGACTGTAGGAGATAAGATCTCCCTCGATGCAACCTTGACTGTAGGAGATAAGATCTCCCCCGAGCGCCCGCACCAACCTCGGCTGTAGGAGATAAGATCTCTCCCAGGGTAACCTCAGCTGTAGGAGATAAGATCTTTCCTGGGGCAAACTCGACCGTAGGAGATAAGATCTCCTCCGAGGTAACCTCGACTGCAGGAGATAAGATCTCCCCCAGGGCAAACTCGACCGCAAGAGATAAGATCTCCCCCGAGCATCCGCATCAACCTCGGCTGTAGAAGATAAGATCTTCCCCGAGCGCCCGCATCAACCTCGACTGCAGGAGATAAGATCTCTTCCCAAGGCAACCTCGACTGTAGGAGATAAGATCTCCCCAGGGAAAACTCGATCGCAGGAGATAAGATCTTCCCCGAGGCAACCTCAGCTGCAGGAGATAAGATCTCCCCCGAGCGTCCGCATCAACCTCGGTTGTAGGAGATAAGATCTACCTTGGGATAACCTTGGCGGCAGAAGATAAGATCTCCCTCGGGACAAACTCGACCGCAGGAGATAAGATCTCCCCCGAGGTAAAACTCGACTATAGGAGATAAGATCTCCCCTAGGACAAACTTGGCCATAGGAGATAAGATCTCCCCCGAGGCAACCTTAGCTAGAGGAGATAAGATCTTCCCTGAGTGTCCGCACCAACATCAGCTGTAGGAGATAAGATCTCCTTCAGGATAACCTCGGCTGCAGGAGATAAGATCTCCCTCGGGGCAAACTCGATCGTAGGAGATAAGATCTCTCCCGAGGCAATCTCGATTGTAGGAGATAAGATCTCCTCCGAGCGTCCGCACCAACCTCGACTGCAGGAGATAAGATCTCCCCCGGGGTAACCTCGACTACAGGAGATAAGATCTCCCCGGGGCAAACTCAACCGTAGAAGATAAGATCTCCCCCGAGGCAACCTCGACTATAGGAGATAAGATCTCTCCTGAGCGCCCATACCAACCTCAGCTGTAGGAGATAAGATCTCCCCTGAGGCAACCTCGGCTGTAGGAGATAAGATCTCCCTCAGGGCAAACTCGATCGTAGGAGATAAGATCTCCCTTGAGGTAACCTCGATTGTGGGAGATAATATCGCCTTCGAGGAGCTCAACCTCCGATCTTGGCCACCAAAGACGGGATCAACTTCAACCTCGGCTGAAGAAGAGATCTTCCCAAGTTTCCACTTCAAACAAATGCAGAGCCCAGAAAAGGACTTCGGCGGTCGTTTATTTCGGTACTCCCTTCCTCCAAATTTTGAACTCGAAAGTAGGGGGACTATTGTTGGAGATGAATCCCGCTCCCATCGAAGTTCAATCCGATGCTCAGGCTAGTGCAACCGATAGTCATGGAAGGATTTCAGTGGACGAACCTTAGCCGAACTCCTTCAGCTAGTCGAACTCTTAAGAGACCGAGCTCATCCAGCTGAACTCCTCAGCGGTCGTCTTCTGGCCAAACTCCTCAGCGGTCATCCCTCAGTCGAACTCCTCAACGGTCATCTCCCAATCAAACTCCTCAGCGATCGTTCCTCGATCGAACTCCTCAGCAGTCATTCCTCGGTCGAACTCCTCAGCGGCTGTCCCTCGGTTGAACTCCTCAGCGGCCAAACTCCTTAGCAGTCGAACTCTGGTCGAACTCCTTCCAGACATCCCCTCGATCGAACTTCTCCAAGAGCCAAACTCCTCCTAGACACCTCCTTCGGTCAGATTCCTAGATCCCTCATTCAGACGAACCCCTACGAAAGTCGAACTCCTTTCGGGCTCCTTCAGCTATTGTTCCTCCCGGGCGACCCTCTCCAGCCATATTTCCTTTGGAAGCCCGAACTCCTCCGAAATGGGTACATGTCAAAGCTCTTCAACCCTTCATTCATTCTCGAGCGACTCAGTATCAAGATAGCTGCAGCCATCACCATCAGTCCGCTACAAGCGACAGCGATCTGCTATTAGGCGGCGATGGCTATCACCATCAATCCATTGCAGACGGTGCTGCAAACGGTGCCTTCCCTCAGGACTGACTCCGTCGGACCTCGAGCGACCCACCACCATGTGGCTACAGCTATCACTATCAAGCTCTGCCTATAAAAAGAACCCTCCAGATATGCTAACTCTAGACTCTAAGCTCTCCTATCCTTCTCTAAGCTCTGCGAAACTCATTTTCGAGCACTCCATTCCTGTTGGCCAGAGCTAACTTGATCGTTGGAGGGTCCTACCAGAGCCACCCTCCATCGACTCCGGATGGAACTTTATTTTATAGGTCTTCGACGGTGACCTCCGCTTCGACTAATTTCGACAACGACCAATTTCTACACCAACACAAACCATCATCATGGAGGTGTGTAGCAACACCTAGCTGACCTTTCCGATATGGATGGTAGATGAGCTGAG
Source organism: Cocos nucifera (assembly GCA_006176705.1). Taxonomy (NCBI): domain Eukaryota; kingdom Viridiplantae; phylum Streptophyta; class Magnoliopsida; order Arecales; family Arecaceae; genus Cocos; species Cocos nucifera. The sequence goes on from QRFJ01004876.1 coordinate 104,651, forward strand.
CATTCCAATGAACTCGTTAGCTCAATGCCTTGGTTAGGTCAGTTCTCAGCAGTAGTAGATTAGCACTAAAGGTATCAGTAGGCATCTCATAGCCATGAAGTCCAAGAGAACATAGGCAAAGAAAATAATTACCCAATAAAATGCACCTCTGGAGTTTGATGACTCTCTACAAAGCCCTCGAAAGGCTCCTCCTCCACAAGAGCCATCAATTACTCTAAATAGTTTTGTTTGCTTGTGTAGTAGGTTCAAACATTGACCATGCCATCTAAAACCTATAATAGACATCTACCAACTAGCAGAATAGTATCAACAGCAACAAACTCGCATGCTAGAGGCAATCAGGAGGACCCAGTATAGCTGAGTCATCATACCCATCCTTGGAGCCCAGGACAAGCTTGACATAGTCATTACTTTCACCCACGAAGCACAAGGGAAGGCTCTAATCACTGAGTTCATAGTCTTTGTAATACCCCATCCAGATGCATGAATATTAAAGCAGCCACTAGAAGAAAAAAGAAGAATGGCATGAATCTTAAAGCACTAAAAAAAAGAAAAAAAAGGAATGGGAGGAAGAAGACTCCTAATGGGAGTCTTCTTCTTTAATGAAATTAAAGTTGGAGCCAAACTCTAGGGTTCCTCTACTCTTCGATCTGACTGAAAAGGTGAATACCTTTTCAGTGAATCTCTAATATATCTAAAAAAGAATGAGATTTTCTTCCATTGGACTTCTCTAGGGACACCATAACATAATGATGTATTTGAAAGGAAAAATTGGATCCTATTCGACATGGTCCATTTCATGATGGGTTTTGCCAGTTTGTTGACCTTCTTTTGAAGATATGTGCTCTAATCAGCTTGTTACCTTCTTAATAGGATTCCAAGTAAATCTGTAGCTAAAACTCCATATGAGATATGGACAGGATGTAAGCTAGCACTCTCACATCTTAGGATTTAGGTGTGTCTTATTTATGTCAAATGATTAATGATAGATAAGCTTGGACCTAGGTCTGATAAGTATATATTTATAAGATATCCAAAAGAAAACAAAGAATATTATTTCTACCTTTCTAATGAACAAAAGATGTTCGTCAGTCTTAAGGCAATCTTTTTTAAAAAGTTCCTTGGTGAACGAACTATTACCTCTAAGATTGTTGATCCAAAGATTGATTTTGATGATGACAAAGAGTTTTGAGTATAAGTTATAAAATCTAACTATGCTCATAAGGATGTGCAGTTTCAAAATTTCAAGTGGTCATAATTTTTCAAATATTTTTTGATATTTTAATAAAGATTAAATTAAGTTAAAAAGGTAAATCTAGTTTATAAATTAATTTAAAAAAGAAAGGATCACAAACAGTCTTTGACACATATGGCACGTAAATTGGACCGATCCAATCTAAAACTGAGCCGACCTAGCTCAGTAGAAACAGAAGATAGAAAGCATAGAAAATAAAATTTTCAAAACCCAGGAGACTGAGCTGATCTAGCTATAAACTGAGCTAACCCAGTAAAACTGAGCCGACCTAGTCTGAAACTGAACCTGCCCAGTGCCTGTAACAGCTGATTTTCAGAACTACAGCTTTTTCATTCCACAAGCTTTCCAATGGCTATTTTCTCTTCTTCAATGGCTAGATCACTTTTAGAAGCCTATGTTTGTGACTTGTAATAATGGAAAACCTCTAAAATATGTAAGAAAATACTTGGAGCATTAAAAATAAGCTTTGGAGAGTATATTGAGTATTATTTAAGAAAGCTAAGGAATGAGCTGAAAAGAAGAGAGAAGAAGTTATTTTTCAGAGTAATTCTTTATCCTTCTACTACAAAACATCCTCAAGAAAGTGAGAGCAAGAGTGAAAAAAATTAAGAAGCCTCAAAATCTTTCATTCATTCAAGGAGAAGAAATCAACCTTACAAGCAAAGCAACTTAGATTGTCTTCTCTTGTGCTTCAAAAGAGTTTGTTTTAGATTATAATTTTATATTTTGTTTTAAGTTTCTTGGAATGAAAAACTTGGGTTGGTCCAAGCCTCAAGTTGAACATTGTATTGATTTGATTGGTGAGCCAAGGGTCAAACCAATCAGAATTGATTGTTAGCCTAGAGAAAAATAATCACTTATGAGTTTTGATTGGTGATTCAGAAAAAATCAATTGGATTGATTGTGAGCCCAAAAAATAATCGTGTATGATTTTAGGTGATGATCCGAAGAAAATCAACTAGGTTGATTGTGAGTCTAAAAAATAATCATGCATGATTTTAGTTGGTGAGCTAGAAAAAACTAACTAAATTTGGTTGTGAGCTCGAAAAACAATCAGACTATAATTCTTGTTGAGAATTATAGTTGAATTCTCAAGGGGTATACTTGGAGAGTGGACGTAGGTGCTGAGTTTGGCATCGAACCACTATAAAATTTATGTGTTTGTGATTATATATTCTTTACTTTATTGCTTTCATTCACTATATATTACAAAGCTTATTTCATTATCTATTGTGTGCACATTACTTAGTTTGAATCATTCAAATCTGCACATTAGTCAATTTTTTTTTAAAATATTCAATTCATCCTTCCTCTTGGGTAGCCATACTTGGGCAATAATTGGTATCAAAGCAGGTGCTTTATTATTGATTATTGACCTTATCGTCTAGGATGAAAGACCTATGGCGATCCAAATGGAGCATTTGTTTAATGAAGGATATTTTATAGATAGACCTCCATTTTTTAATGGCTCACATTATAGTTATTGGAAAGCACGCATGCGCATCTTCATACAAACACATGATTATAATCTATGAAAGATTATAATTGATGGCTCATACACCTCCAAAGCATTGAAAGAGTATGATAAGAAAATGGCCCAACTTAATGCTAAGGCCATGAATATACTTTATTGCTCCTTAGAGTTAAATATATTTAATGCAATTTCTTCATGTATTTTAACAAAATATATATGAAAGAAATTGAAAAGAACTTATGAAGGAGCAAATTAAAAAGAGGAATCAAGCTTCTAAGAAGAAAAGAAAGCTCACCCCAACCTATGTCTCATGGCTCATGAGGATGAAAAGAAGAAAAAGAAGAAGAAACAAAGAAGAAAGAAAGCAATAATTAAGAGGGAGTAAGTCAAAGAAAAGCTAAATGAGAAAGAGGAAGAAAATGCTATAAATTCTTGCCTTATGGCTAATGACAATGAGATAAACATTAATGACTCTTCCAATTTTACTTTTGATGAGTTATTTGAAGCATTTAATGAATTAATGGATGAATTTAAAAATTTAAGGCTAAAAAATAAAGAGCTTAAAAGATCAAATTTTTTTCTAGCTAATGAAAAGAATAACCTTTTGAGTGAAAAAGAAGATCTTTTGAAAGAAATAAATTCTTTGGCTAAAGAAATTAAAAGAATGTACTTTCTAAAATTGAAAAATCTTTAGTTAAAGAAAATACTAAGTTGAAAGAGAAATTCAAAAAATTAAAATTTTACATTAAAGAGAAAGAAAAATTATTGGAAGAAAAGAAATCTCTTATGAAAGAAAATGAAAAATTGAGAAAAGAGATTGAAAACTTGAAGCCCATGCTTGAAAAATTTACTATTGGATCTCAAAAGCTTCAAGCAATTTTAAATAATCAAAAGGCTATTTTTGATAAAGCAAAAATTGGTTATAATTCATTGAAAAAATAAAAATTTATGAATAACATATTCAGCAAAGCTTCATTTGAAAATCATTCAATTACATGTTTCAAATGTAATAAAGTTGGTCACAAAATTTTAGAATGCAATACCAAAAGAATTAACCAAACTTTAATTAAACACATTTGGATTCCAAAAGAAACTATATGCTCTAATCTCCATAGACCCAAGATGACTTAGGTACCAAAAATTAGCAAATAATTTTTACAAATATTCCAAGGATCCAATGGAATGAAAAGAGAAAAACTATTTTGAATGGATGCCTTGGAGATGAAAGAAGATTGGTGACGATGCTTGGTATAATCTAAACTTTTCTCATATTATGCCATCAATGCTTACTTAATTGATTCTATTAATTTTAATGATCTATCTACATGGTTTTATATTGTGTTTACTTGCTTAAAATACTTTTAGTATGATTGATTTTGATGATGTATTGGTGCTCACATTGAATATGTTTCTTGATCTAAATTTGAATATAAAATCCATATTGTATTTTTGCAAAAGAAGATGAAAATACTTAAGAAAATGATTTGATCTCATTTGATTAATTATCATACCATCAATTGCATATTAAATGATTCAATGATCTATCTTATTTTGATTGACAATTATAATTGAATACTATAATTGATTATGATTGAACATATATTGAATATGACTGATTTATAAACTTTCATTATTAGAGTTTAAGAATAATTTGAAACATTAATATATATATGTTTGATAAGCTAAACTTCTTAAAGAAATATTTTCAAACTCAATTGATATCTTGACTTATAATAAATACTTATAATGACAAAAAGAAAAGAAGAATGAGTATAAAATGAGAATTACAAATATAATTAAATCTAAATTATGGCACACTACTAAATTGGGCAACAAGTGTTATTTCAGCAAGAATTAAATAAAGAATGTGCAAGCAAGTAAAAGTCAATTGTAACTACAAGTATGGAAGAAACCTCAGCATATAGTAAGGGAGAGCAAACTTTGAATAAAAATTGAACTCAATTGATTATAATATTAAGAAGGAGCTTAATGATTTTGGAATATTAAAGAAGAATTTACTCTATTGATTTTATTAATTATCTCCTTTTTGAGTTGTTCTTTTTGATGTTGTTAAAAAGGGGGAGAGTTATTATTGAGTATATGCTTGAGCTTAACTAGAATGAAGTATGTTCTCATTGTTTAGTAGTTTCATGCTTTATAAATATGTAATCTTTTAGAAACTTACTACATATTATTTGCATATACTCAAAAATTTTGTCATCATAAAAAAGAGAGAGATTGTTGACCCAAAGATTGATTTTGATGATGACAAAGAGTTTTGAGTATAAGTTATAAAATCTAACTATGCTTATGAGGATGTACAGTTTTAAAATTTCAAGTGCTCATAATTTTTTAAATATTTTTTAATAATTTAATGAAGGTTAAATTAAATCTAGTTTACAAATCAATTTAGAGAAGAAAGAATCACAAACAGTCTTCAACAAGCAAACTGGGCCAACCTAATCCAAAATCGAGCCGATCTAATCTTAGTAGAAATAGAAGATAGAAAGCACAAAAAAAAAAAATTTCAAGATCCAGGGGACTGAGCCAACCCAGTGGGACTGAGCCGACCTAGTCTGAAACTGAACCAGCCTAGTGTCTATAATGGTTAGTTTTTAAAACTGTAGTTTTTTCATTCCATAAGCTATCCAATGACTATTTTCTCTTCTCCAATGGCTAGATCACTTTCAGAAGCCTATGTTAGTGACTTGTAATAGTGGAAAACCTCTGAAATATATAAGAAAATACTTGGAGCATTAAAACAAGCTTTGGAGAGTATATTGAGTGTTATTTGAGAAAGCTAAAGAATGAGTTGAAATGAAGAGAGAAGGAGTTATTTTTCAGAGTGATCCTTTGTCCTTTCATTATAAAACATCCTCAAGTAAGTGAGAGCAAGAGTAAAGAGAATTAAGGAATCTCGCAATCTCTCATTCATTCAAGAAGAAAAAATCAATCTTATAAGCAACGCAACTTAGATTATCTTCTCTTATGCTTCAAAAGAGTTTATTTTAAATTATAATTTTATATTTTATTTTAAGTTTCTTAAGATGAGAAACTTGGATTGGTCTAAGCCTCCAGTTGGATGTTGTATTGATTTGATTGGTGAGCTAAGGATAAAATCAATCAGGATTGATTATTAGCTCGGAGAAAAATAATTACTTATGAGATTTTGGTTGGTGATCCAAGAAAAACCAACTGGATTGATTGTGAGCTCAAAAAATAATCGTGTACGATTTTGGTTGGTGATCTGAAAAAAATCAATTGGATTGATTGTGTATCCGAAAAATAATCGTGTATGATTTTGATTGGTGAGCCAGGAAAAATCAACTAGATTTGATTGTGAGCCCAAAAAATAATTGGACTGTAATTCTTGTTGAGAATTATTGTTGAATTTTCAAGGGATATACTTAGAAAGTGGACGTAGGTGCTAAGTTTGGCACCGAACCACTATAAAATTTGTGTGTTTGTGATTGTGTATTCTTTACTTTATTTCTTTCATTCACTATACATTACAAAGCTTGTTTCATTACCTATTATGTGTATATCACTTAGTTTAAATCATTCAAATTTGCACATTAATCAAAAGACTTTTTAAATACCCAATTCACCCCCTCTCTTGGGTAGCCATTCCTGGACAACAAAGATCGAACTTAAAGAAGTTCTATAGGTAGAAAAACCAACATAATTAGTTAAATCTAAACCAGATTTGATTAAATCAAATTCGAAGCCCAATGTATCTATACTCTTAAGGCAATCCAGCAGAGTACCACATCAACCAGATAGATACTAGGATTTGTTAGTTCGGGATGGTGATCCTATTGAGCTTGATGAGAATGATGAGGATCTAATCACCAACATGGATGTAATACAGAGATCCAATTTTGAGAAATAGCTTAAAGCCATGAAATCCAAAATGGAGTCCATGAAGGTCAATGATGTATAGACATTACTTGATCCATCTGAAGGAGTTAAATTCATTAGGTGTAAGTAGGTCTTCAAAAGAAAGAGAGACACAAACAAGAAAGTGGAGATTTATAAAATCTATCTGGTTGCTAAGGAATATCATCAATATTATAGTATTGACTATGATAAGATTTTTTCTTCCATGGCTATGCTCAAATCTATTTGAATTATGCTTGCAATAGCTGTCCATCTGGACTATAAAATATGGCAGATGGATATGAAGATAACTTTTCTAAATGGAGAGCTAGAAAAAAAGGTGTATATGATATAAGCTGAAGGGTTCACATCCACAGATGAGTCTAAGATGTGCAGATTTCAGAGATCCATTTATGGATTGAAGCAGACATCTCAAAGTTCAAATATGCATTTTAATAAGACGATCAAAATGTATTACTTCATTAAGAATGGAGAAGAGCCCTGCATATACAAGTGGGCCAATGGTTCAATAGTGATATTCTTTGTATTGTATGTGGATGACATTTTCTTAATCAGAGATGATGTCCCTACATTATAGAAAATAAATATTTGGCTGTCATCTCAGTTCTCTATGAAGGACTTGTTAGGAAATGTATTCTAAATCCAATCATCTAGGTTGTAGATAGTTGAGCTAAATATAATTATACTTGAATTATTAGTAAATAAAATTATTATTTTGGTATTTCATCACTCTTGTGCATCTTTCTGTAATGAACTCTCATATGATAAAGTCCTTAGGACTATTTAGACTCGATAAAGAAGGATTTATCATTTAGTCCTTAAAATCAGTTTATGACCAAATGATTCGTTGTTACTCAGGATGATAATGTATCGAGTGTAGGTCGTTGTGTGCCATAAGTATTGGTTGTCCACTTAACCAAAAAGTATAGAGATATTGTTATGGCATACAAGTGAAGTGTAGGGGTACATTTCACTAAACATGATCCAACTACGGAGCTTTCTATTATCAAGAGTTGCTCGCGAAGGATATGGATATAAGTGTCCCTTAAATCTGAGATCACTATAGTGACTTGCAAGTAACACACTGCACTTAGGTACCAGACTACCTAAATTTTTAATTCAATGGTGGAAGGCTACTGGATGCAATCAAGTACTTGTGAAGTTGATGCATGAGTCAAGATGGAATTGATCCCTCCAAGTGTTGGAGTAAGTGCATCACTATATTTTAATTTAGCAAACTCTCGATCGGGGTGGTCCATATAATGGACACTAAATTTTTAAATACATTATGGATGAATTTTAGGGTAGAAAGTAAATCCTAGATCATCCTTTGAGCATCGAGGTCAAAGGGATGAATTATATAGTAACCATATGCCACAGGTTCGTCATTATTGCATTATGACTTTTTGACCTATCCGAACATTAGGTACCATTGCTAGATGGTCACATCGATTGGTACAGAAAATCAGTTTCTATGCTACTAGCCTAGGATTCAAATCTATGGGGTTACACATAATAGAAGTTCCTACCTTATCTGATGGCTGATCAAGAGTTTCAATGGTCTAGAACTCTATGGTCAAGAGTTTCACTGGACTGAAACTCTATGATCAGGAGTTCCACTAGAATGGGACTCTATCTTTGTGGATCCTACTAGATTGGAACTCAGAGTCCTACTTATCTAAAACTCTCTGATCAAGAGTCCCACTAGTCTGGGACTCTATGATCGTGAGTTTCATTCATTTGGGATACTGGATTCAAGAGTGTGAGCTCAGAAGTGGCACTCCCAAGTCTTGAAAATATGAGAAGATAGATCATGGGAAGACAAGAGCGAGTCGGAATAAGAATTAGTCTCAATAGTAAAGTTTAGAAACTAGGCTAGCTCACTCTGAGACTGAGCTAGCTCAGTTGAAAACTAGGTCGGCTAGGTCTCAGAGAAAAATTCAAATAGAAAGCAACATTTTTGGACTATTGGCATGGTACACAACTGGATCGGCTCAGTCCCAAACTGAGTCGACCCAGTCGCAGGTTAGCCGGCTCAGTCTGAAACTGGATCGACTCAATTTTCGTGGGTTATTATTTTGTATATGTGGATTGTTTGAATTTGAAGAGTTTTTCTATGAGTTTGAGCTTAATCCTTTGTAAAGTATATATACTAAAAATAGGTCAAGGTTGTAAGAGTGCTGAAATATACTGAATAAAAGCTCTTTTCTTTCGAAAATCTCTTCTTCGCTTCTTCTCTATTTCTTAATTTATTTGATCGTACTTCCATAGAAATCTCTGAGAAGTACTTCCTTATTACTTGGCTAATCATTAGTGGCTACATCGATCCGTGTGGGAAGAGCGCATATTCCCAACATTTGGTATCAGAGCCGTGTTGCATGGAAGGAAGGAAGACACCTAAGATTTACTATATCTAGGATCTGTTGCATTAGATTTTATACTAAAAACTTCTAGTTTGCTTCATGGTTGTCTCTAGATTGAGGTGGAGATTATTTACATGGAGGAACAGTGATACAGAAGTTTGGAAAGAGGATCTAAGACTAGTTAGATCTTCTATGAAGGATAGTTTTTCTAGTGTGTGATCGTGAAGGGTGTTAGGGATCTGTTCTTGACTTATTTGAAATCATAGGATCAAGTGGATTCAAGGTGGATTTTGAGAAGTTTGACGGTAAGAAAAACTTTATCCTATGGCAGCAAAGAGTAAAGAACTTGTTGGTTCAGCAAAGGATCTATAAGGTCTTGACAAAAGAAAGGCCGAAAAAGATCAGTACTGAGGATTAGAAAGAGTTAGAGGAAATTGCTTTTAGCATAATTCAGATGTGTTTGGCCAATCAAGTTTTGCCCGAGGTTTGCACAGAAACTACGACAAAGAAGCTCTGAAAGAGACTGGAGAACACATACATGGGGAAGAACATGATGAATAAGCTGTAGTTGAAGAAACAGCTGTATAGTCTGAGGATGCCCGAAGGCGGAGATCTTGTTGCACATATCCAAAGGTTCAATCAGGTGTGTTATGAGGTGATGAGTTTGGATGTGAAGATCGATGAGGAGGATCGAGCATTACTGCCATTATGTTCTCTTTCAGGTTCATATGATGGTCTCATAACAACTTTAGTTTATGGAAAGGAGATCCTAAACTATGAAGAGGTTGTTGGTATGCTCAGATCAAATGAGCAAAGGAAAAAGATCTACAAGAAAGATCCTAAGTCTGAGATCTTGGTTGTGATTGAAAGACAGAAAAGATCAAAGAAGAAGATAAGAGGAAAATCCAAGGGCAGGTCAAAGTCTCATGATCAAAGGAAGATGACATTGAAATGTTATAAATGTCATCAACCTGGACACCTGAGGAGAGATTGTCCCCTTTTGAGATCAAAAAAAGGAAAGGCCAGCAAGGGAGATGATATAGCTTTTGTGAGTAGTGGAGAAGACCTGCTAGTTGTATCAGATGGATCCACAGAGTGTGATACTATATGGATATTAGATTCAGCATGCTTGCACCACTATACTTCTCATCAAAAGTGGTTTGCTACCTACTAGAAGATCGATGGTGGAAGTATCAGCCTTAGAGATGATCATCCATATAAAGTAGCTGGAATTAGCTCTATCAGAGTGAGAATGTACGATGGGATCATTCGTACATTATTAAATGTTAGGCATGTACCAAAGTTGAAAAAGAATTTTGATTTTTTTGGGCTACTTGGAGGAGCAGGGTTATGCTTTTAGTAGCCAGGCTGAGAGTGGATGTCTGAAAATTTCCAAGGAAGCTTTGGTGGTGATGAGAGGTAGAAAACTGAGCAATAATCTTTACAGAATGAAAGGCTCAATGGTAAATGATAGTGCAGAGGTGTTAGCAGTGGCACAGGAGGAGCAGATTTTATATCGACTGTGGCACTATCAGATGGGTCATATGAGTGATCTTAGGCTCACAAAACTAAATGGAAGAGGTATGATTCCAGTCTTGAAGAAAGAGGGCATAGATCTTTGTGAGCCATGTATCTTTGGCAAACAATATAGAGTAAAATTTGTCAGAACTACCAAGTGCAGCGAGGGAGTGCTGGATTTAGTGCACTCGCATGTGTGGGGACTAGCTCCTGTATCAGCTAGAGGTGGGGCAAAATATTTTGTTACTTTCATTGATGATTTCTCAAGGAAGGTGTGGGTTTATCTGATTAGAGAAAAATTAGAGGTGTTTGCTCGATTCAGAGCCTGGAGAGCTGAAGTAGAGGAGTTAGGAAGATAGGTAAAATGTCTGAGGTCGGATAATGGAGGGGAGTATACTAGCCTAGAGTTTAGGAGCTACTATGAGGAAAATGGCATCAAACACAATTACACGATGAGGATGACTTTCTAGCAGAATGGTGTCATGGAGAGGATGAACCGGATACTAACTGAGAAGGCATGGAGTTTGAGGCTGCAGACATCACTCCCAAAGTTCTTTTGGGGTGATGCTCTAACTTTTTCTTATTTTCTTGTAAACAAGTCTGCTCATTATAAGCTGAATGGAGGAAGTCCAGAGGAGGTCTGAAGTAAAAAGAAGGTGGAGCTTGGCCATCTGAAAGTCTTCGGTTGCACAGCCTATGCATATATGGAGGCAACTGAGAGGAGCAAATTAGATCCGAAATTTCAAAAGATGACATTCATAGGGTATCCACAAGGAGTCAAGGGGTACCTGCTATGGGACTCTTAGGCATAGAAGTCAGTGATCAGCAAGAACGTTATCTTTGATGAGAAGAGCATCTTGAGGAGGTCTGAGATAGATGGAACTAGAGAAATAAAGGTGAACAGCGGTGGTCGGTCAGAGAATGATGGCATGCAGGTTACATCCACTTATAGGAGTGTTCCTGTTGAGGTGGAGCTAGGCAGAAAAGTATTATCTCAGATTGAAAATCAGCATGGAGGGCTGACAGTTCAGACAGATGTGTAGAAGCAGCCACAGACATCAGACAGAGATGTGCCAGTGGGAGTGGCTTTGCATAAGTCCCAGCATACTATTAGGAGACCGATCAGATATGGCATTGATGAGATTATCTCCTATGCACTCATCACTACTAATGGAGATTCAGAGAATTATGTAGAGGCCATGGATAGTGAGGATTATGATTCATGGATGCAGGCCATGATGGAGGAGATGGAATCACTTGAGAAGAATCAGACATGGCAGCTGATGGATCTTCTAGAGGGTACTTAATCTATTAGCTCAAAGTGGGTATTCATAAAGAAAGAAGCACCTTCAGAACAAGGTAGAGTTAGATTCAAAGCAAGGCTGGTAGCAAAGGGATACTCATAAAGGAAAGGGATTGACTATACAAAAAATTTTTCTTCCGTAGTGCGTCATACATCTATTCAAGTTTTGTTGTCACTGGTGGCATAACATAATATGAAATTGGAATAGATGGATGTGAAGACCACCTTCCTTCATGGGATTTTGGAGGAAAGAATCTACATGAAGTAGCTAGATGGTTTCATGGAGATGGAATAGGAAGAAAAGGTGTGTTTACTGAGGAAGTCTTTGTATGGCTTGAAATAATCCCCTCATTAGTGGTATCGAAGGTTTGATAGCTTTGTCTTGAGCTTGAGTTTTAGTAGATGTAAACATGATTATTGTATCAACATTAAGGATGTAGATGAGGAGGATGCTTTATACCTATTATTGTATGTAGATGATATGCTCATAGCCAGTAGAAGCATGGATGCTATGAAAAGATTGAAAAGGACATTATCATCTGAATTTGAGATGAAAGATTTGGGTTTAGCTGAGAAAATCCTTGGAATGGAGATTTGCAGAGATAGGTGCAAAGGAGCTCCATTTGTCATTAGAAAAGTATGTCCAGAAGATTCTGAAGAGGTTTGGGATGGAAAAGGCCAAACTTGTAGAGACGCCATTACCGAGCCATATGTCTTTCTCCAAGTTACAGTGCCCCCAATCAAAAGAGGAGAGAGAGTACATGGAACGAGTTTCTTATGCAAATGTTGTAGGTAGTGTGATGTGAAGGGAAAATCCTGAATTTCTTGAATCAAGTTCGTTCAGAACTGATTGGATCGAGAGGTATATTTTAAAAATTCTCCTCTCAGATTTAGATTAGATCTGACACTTTTCAGATCTGATTTATGATCTGATAATTAAAAAAATTAAATTAAATTAAAACTAATTTAATTTTATCTTGATTTTAGGTAATCTAATTATCCCTTGATGATCTTACGGAAGCTCTGAGGTTCTGGATCTAGCCATGCAAGCGTCTGGCCTCTATCAGTATCCACTCAGGCTGGATTTGGAGATCTTCTTCTTCTCTTTTTTTTTCTAAAAATTATATCTGGATCTGATTTGGAGAATCTTCAAAACACCTTCTGGAGACCACCCATCGTCTCTACAGCAGTGCTGAATTCTTCCTTCTTCCTTTTTCGTCAGCCTTTTCTTGCCTGACTCGCACTAATCTGAAGAACCCAACTTTCTTGGGTGTGGAGAGGAGAGAGAGGGCTAGATGGTGGTGTGGAGAAGGGAGAGAGATAGCCTTGGGGTGTGGGCTAGGAGAGAAGTCTTATAAAAGTGGGCGCAGATAGGGTCTATTTATAGACTCTGCTGCGCCATGCAGTGCTGCATCACTCCGGCCAATCATGTTGCTTCATTCAATCAGATCTAAATCTGATTGGTGAGATGAGAGACCCACGGATTCATCCTAAGGTGGTGCCTAAGATTGGTCAAAGTCTATAGGTAAGGGTCACCTAGTTTGAATCCAACAAGCAACCTGGAGTCCCATCCGTATGGGACTCCAGCATCCCTATCCATGGGTGCATGCCATCCTAGGCGTGCACCCCCTTCTTTCTAATTTCTAGAGAGGGGACAAGCTCCTATCTACTCTCCAATAAGTGCATGACACATGGGCAGATGTCCAAGGGTCAAAGGTCAATGTTTGACCAAGTCAAAGTACAAGAATTAGTAGATGATGGAAAATGGCAGGTGTTGTCTCAAATTTATCTCATAAATTAAGACAATCCTTTTCTAACTTGGACAAGCTTTAGTCAGACCAGATAAAGGTACCTGAGTGAGCACAAATTCATTTGGCTTAGTTGAGACAACTTTTATGATAGAAAAAGAAGAACATTAGGCTCAATCGTGTGCTAGCCCAATTTCCTTGAACCTAATTAAATCTTATTCAAATCAACTAAATTGGGTTAGTCCAATTGATGATATCCAGATCCAAATTCTTGTTTTGTGTGACTCAGTTAGGTTCAGTTCTATATGGTAATGGGATATGTCATGATCTCCATTCATTGACATCATCGAAACTCCTTTCGATGGAATCAAAACTCTTCTGATTCATACAACTTAGAATGATCGATCATCTAAATCATTCTAATTGCTCCCAAAATCCACCAGTGACACCTAGCAGTATATGGTGACAACCCATCAAAACTAAAAATGAACCTCTTGGTGCAGCTACTTGTGTGATTAAGTTCTTCTATCTTGAGCTCCGATCAGATTAGGGTTAAGGTGAACTCGTCAAACCCTAATTCCTATCATATGATTTAATCATTCGATTCAAGTCCAATGTGAAAACCTTTAATAGAAACTCTTTCTATTATTTCACACTCTCTGCCATGGCCATGGGCTTATGGACTTGATTCTCATGATCATCATAGGGCTGCTCCTCTTCCACCGAGGTAGATAGATTCCATCTTGGTGTAATCCAATTCCTACAATGAACATGCTATAGCCAACATACACCTCAGGATTCTAAATGGCTAGGAGATCGAGTCATGGTGTAGTCAAACTATAACACCCTCAAGGTGAACTGCCAATGCACCTCAGGTCAAAGAACCAGACACACCACTGCAGCATCGAGTCAGTCATCATCGACGAGAAGGTAGACTTTCTTATGACTACTCGAGGTGGTCATGCTCAATGCCCTCGTTCTCTAACGAGTACCTATACTCTCGCCCCGGTGTCTCTACACCGTAGACTCAAGACTCATCTACTACAAAGAAGCGATTGTACACTAACCTTTTGAATCAATCATCATCCTCATGATGATCCTACGGTCAGGAGCATTTTATGAGTTAATAATAAAAATTCATGTCTTAAATTTTCAACTCTTGAAAATATGAATTATCATTACCATTAACTCAAGGGATGTATCACAGACACTAAATACACATATGTAATAGAAAATAACCATTTTATTATTTATAGTTAAAATTATAATTTTGCCCCTTAGAAGTGTATTACAAGTGTCAGCCAATTCTGGCTTCTAGGCACACATATCTAACAAACTCCCACTTGACCTAAAGTCCAATTGGCTACAAATCTAAGTTCCATCTTCTCAAGGTGGGCTTCAATCTTCTGCTGGCCCAATGACTTTGTAAGTGGGTCCGCCACATTATCTACGAAGTTGACTCTCTTGACCTCGATGTAATCGTTCTTGAGGTAATTGCGGATGAGGCGATATCACTGCTCGATATGCTTGGATTTCTGATGAGACCTTGGCTCCTTAGCAAGGGCTATGGTGCCATTGTTGTCGCAGTACAGAGGAATGGCATCTGATGGCATCACTCCGATCTCTATGGCAAATTTCTTGTATCAGAATGCCTTCTTTGCAGCTTCTGATGCAGCAATGTATTCTGCTTCCATGGTGGAATCTGCTATTACTATCTGTTTGGAACTTTTTCAACTGACAGCTCTACCATTGCACAAAAATAGACTCCCAGATGTCGACTTTCGATCATCTATATCGGACATAAAATTCGAGTCTGTATATCCCTTGGACTTGGAGTTTTCCATTACCAAAGACCAATAACATATCCTTAGTTCTTCTCAAGTACTTAAGGATACATTTCACAGAAGTCCAGTGTTCTTCACCTGGATTTGACTGATATCTGCTTGTGACACTCACAGCATGGGCTATATCAGGTCATGTACATAACATGGCATACATGAGGCTCCCTATTGCAGAAGCATAAGGGATCTTGCTCATGCATTCTATTTCCTCAGGTGTGCTGGGGCACATCTTCTTAGAAAGATGAATGCCATGCCTGAAGG
>QRFJ01004876.1:121313-150588 GCA_006176705.1 Cocos nucifera
TGCAGAGATAGGTGCAAAGGAGCTCCATTTGTCATTAGAAAAGTATGTCCAGAAGATTCTGAAGAGGTTTGGGATGGAAAAGGCCAAACTTGTAGAGACGCCATTACCGAGCCATATGTCTTTCTCCAAGTTACAGTGCCCCCAATCAAAAGAGGAGAGAGAGTACATGGAACGAGTTTCTTATGCAAATGTTGTAGGTAGTGTGATGTGAAGGGAAAATCCTGAATTTCTTGAATCAAGTTCGTTCAGAACTGATTGGATCGAGAGGTATATTTTAAAAATTCTCCTCTCAGATTTAGATTAGATCTGACACTTTTCAGATCTGATTTATGATCTGATAATTAAAAAAATTAAATTAAATTAAAACTAATTTAATTTTATCTTGATTTTAGGTAATCTAATTATCCCTTGATGATCTTACGGAAGCTCTGAGGTTCTGGATCTAGCCATGCAAGCGTCTGGCCTCTATCAGTATCCACTCAGGCTGGATTTGGAGATCTTCTTCTTCTCTTTTTTTTTCTAAAAATTATATCTGGATCTGATTTGGAGAATCTTCAAAACACCTTCTGGAGACCACCCATCGTCTCTACAGCAGTGCTGAATTCTTCCTTCTTCCTTTTTCGTCAGCCTTTTCTTGCCTGACTCGCACTAATCTGAAGAACCCAACTTTCTTGGGTGTGGAGAGGAGAGAGAGGGCTAGATGGTGGTGTGGAGAAGGGAGAGAGATAGCCTTGGGGTGTGGGCTAGGAGAGAAGTCTTATAAAAGTGGGCGCAGATAGGGTCTATTTATAGACTCTGCTGCGCCATGCAGTGCTGCATCACTCCGGCCAATCATGTTGCTTCATTCAATCAGATCTAAATCTGATTGGTGAGATGAGAGACCCACGGATTCATCCTAAGGTGGTGCCTAAGATTGGTCAAAGTCTATAGGTAAGGGTCACCTAGTTTGAATCCAACAAGCAACCTGGAGTCCCATCCGTATAGGACTCCAGCGCCCCTATCCATGGGTGCATGCCATCCTAGGCGTGCACCCCCTTCTTTCTAATTTCTAGAGAGGGGACAAGCTCCTATCTACTCTCCAATAAGTGCATGACATATGGGCAGATGTCCAAGGGTCAAAGGTCAAAGGTTAATGTTTGACCAAGTCAAAGTACAAGAATTAGTAGATGATGGAAAATGGCAGGTGTTGTCTCAAATTTATCTCATAAATTAAGACAATCCTTTTCTAACTTGGACAAGCTTTAGTCAGACCAGATAAAGGTACCTGAGTGAGCACAAATTCATTTGGCTTAGTTGAGACAACTTTTATGATAGAAAAAGAAGAACATTAGGCTCAATCGTGTGCTAGCCCAATTTCCTTGGACCTAATTAAATCTTATTCAAATCAACTAAATTGGGTTAGTCCAATTGATGATATCCAGATCCAAATTCTTGTTTCTATGACTCAGTTAGGTTCAGTTCTATATGGTAATGGGATATGTCATGATCTCCATTATTGACATCATCGAAACTCCTTTCGATGAATCAAAACTCTTCTGATTCATACAACTTAGAATGATCAATCATCTAAATCATTCTAATTGCTCCCAAAATCCACCAGTGACACCTAGCAGTATATGGTGACAACCCATCAAAACTAAAAATGAACCTCTCAGAGCAGCTACTTGTGTGATTAAGTTCTTCTATCTTGAGCTCCGATCAGATTAGGGTTAAGATGAACTCGTCAAACCCTAATTCCTATCATATGATTTAATCATTCGATTCAAGTCCAATGTGAAAACCTTGATAGAAACTCTTTCTATTATTTCACACTCTGCCATGGCCATGGGCTTATGGACTTGATTCTCATGATCATCATAGGGCTGCTCCTCTTCCACCGAGGTAGATAGATTCCATCTTGGTGTAATCCAATTCCTACAATGAACATGCTATAGCCAACATACACCTCAGGATTCTAAATGGCTAGGAGATCGAGTCATGATGTAGTCAAACTATAACACCCTCAAGGTGAACTGCCAATGCACCTCAGGTCAAAACCAAACACACCACTGCAGCATCGAGTCAGTCATCGACGAGAAGATAGAGTTTCTTATGACTACTCGAGGTGGTCATGCTCTATGCCCTCGTTCTCTAACGAGTACCTATACTCTTGCCCCGATGTCTCTACACCGTGGACTCAAGACTTATCTACTACAAAGAAGCGATTATACACTAACTTTTTGAATCAATCATCATCCTCATGATGATCCTACGGTCAGGAGCATTTTATGAGTTAATAATTATAATTCATGTCTTAAATTTTCAACTCTTGAAAATATGAATTATCATTACCATTAACTCAAGGGATGTATCACAGACACTAAATACACATATGTAATAGAAAATAACTCATTTTATTATTTATAGTTAAAATTATATTTTGTCCTTAGAAGTGTATTACAAGTATCAGCCAATTCTAGCTTCTAGAGCACACATATCTAACAAACTCCCACTTGACCTAAAGTCAATTGGCTACAAATCTAAGTTCCATCTTCTCAAGGTGGGCTTCAATTTTCTGCTGGCCCAATGACTTTGTAAGTAGGTCCGCCACATTATCTACGAAGTTGACTCTCTTGACCTCGATGTAATCGTTCTTGAGGTAATTGCGGATAAGGCGATATCACTGCTCGATATGCTTGGATTTCTGATGAGACCTTGGCTCCTTAGCAAGGGCTATGGTGCCATTGTTGATGCAGTACGGGGAATGGCATCTGATGGCATCACTCCGATCTCTATGGCAAATTTCTTGTATCAGAATGCCTTCTTTGCAGCTTCTGATGCAGCAATGTATTCTGCTTCCATGGTGGAATCTACTATTACTATCTGTTTGGAACTTTTTCAACTGACAGCTCTACCATTGCATAAAAATAGACTCCCAGATGTCGACTTTCGATCATCTATATCGGACATAAAATTCGAGTTGGTATATCCTTGGACTTGGAGTTTTTCATTACCAAAGACCAGTAACATATCCTTAGTTCTTCTCAAGTACTTAAGGATACATTTCACATAAGTCCAGTGTTCTTCACCTGGATTTGACTGATATCTGCTTGTGATACTCACAGCATGGGCTATATCAGGTCATGTACATAACATGGCATACATGAGGCTCCCTATTGCAGAAGCATAAGGGATCTTGCTCATGCATTCTATTTCCTCAGGCATGCTGGGGCACATCTTCTTAGAAAGATGAATGCCATGCCTGAAGGGTACTAAACCCCTCTTAGGATTTTCCATACTAAACCTCTTTTGCACTTCCTCTATGTACATCTTCTGTGAAAGTCCTAGCATCCTATTTGGTCTATCTCTATAGATCTTAATTTTTAGAATAAAGGATGCTTCTCCTAGATCTTTCATGGAGAATTCTTTGGATAATCATATTTTGACTATGGTCAACATTGGAATATCATTCCTAATAAGGAGGATGTCATCCACATACAATACGCTGAAGACAACAGCACTCCCACTAACCTTTTTGAAGACACATGGCTCCTCCTCATTCTTGATGAAACCAAATAATTTGATCACATCATTAAAATGAGTATTTCAACTTCGAGATGCTTGCTTAAGTTCATATATGGATCTTTGCAGCTTGCATACTTTGTGATCATCATCACTGGATGTGAAACCTAGGGGCTGTTCCATATAGATATCTTTCTCAAGATATTCATTTAAGAACATCATTTTCACATCCATTTGCCATATTTCGTAATCGAAATAGGCTGCAATAGCAAGCAATGTGCGAATGAATTTTAGTATAGCTATTGACGAAAAGGTATCCTGATAGTCAATGCCTTCACGTTGACTATAATCTTTTGCCACTAATCTAGCCTTGAATGTCTCTACATTCCTATCTACACCAATCTTTCTCTTATAGATCCATTTACGTCCAATAGGTACTATACCTTCTGGTGGATCTACCAAGGTCCAGACTTGGTTTGAGTGCATCGAATCAATTTCTGACTTCATTGCCTCTAACCATTTCTCGAAGTCGATATCTGATATTGTCTCGTTATAGATTTTGGGATCATCACCATGAACCCTATTACCTACGAGAAACATTTTCTCAACATCCTATAAAATAGTACCTAAGTACATCTCAGAAGGACGAAAAATCCTTTCCGATCTACGAGGTGGAGGAGGTAGTGTATGGATTGGCTTAACCTGATTTGGTTCCATTTGGTCCTTAGCTCGTTGCTCTTATGAGACTTTCTTATCGAGCTTGATTTGCTTTCCAATGCCACTATCTTGAATAAACTATTTTTCAAGAAAGATGGCATGTCGACTCACAATCACATTATGATCTTCTGGAATGTAGAAATAATATCCTAATAACTCTTTAGGATATCCTATGAATCAAGCTCTGAAGGATCTAAAGTTTAACTTATCCACTTGTTGTCTTTTGACATGAGTCGGATAACTCCAAATTCTGAGATGACTCAGACTTGATTTTTTACCATGCCATATTTCATACGGTGTGGTAGGAACGATTTTAGAAGGAACCCTATTTAGTAAGTATATTGCAGTTAACAAACAGTATCCCCAAAAAAAATCAGGGAGGTCTATGAAGCTCATCATGGAGCGAACCATATCTAATAGGGTCTGATTCCTCTGTTCTGAAATCCCGTTGAGGTGAGGTGTTCTTGGTGGAGTCTATTGAGAGACTATGCCATTTTTCTTGAGATAGTTCAGAAATTTTCGACTAAGGTATTCACCTCCTCGATCTGATCGAAGAATCTTAATGGATTTTTTAGTTTGCTTTTATACTTCATGTCTAAATTCTTTGAACTTTTCAAAAGCTTCAGACTTGTGTCTCATAAGATACACATATCCATACCTAGATGAATCATCTATAAAGGTTATGAAGTAGACTAAGTTGTCTCTAGCCGGCACATCAAATGGGCCGCACACATCTGTATGTACTAGTGCAAGAAGATCCGTGGCCCTTTCATCTACAAAAGAGAGTTTAGTCATTTTGCCATGAAGATAGAATTCATAAATTGGATTTGACTCGAAAGTCAATGGACTCAATAGCCCAGTTTTCTCCAATTTGTTAACCCTATCTTCTACTATATGACCTAATCTTAGGTGCCACAGATATCTATCATTTGGACTATCCCTAGGTCGTTTTGATTTTATGGCATTCACATTTTGCTCAAAATTAAAAATAGATACATCAACATGTAACTGATAAAGACCATTAATAAGGAAACCACTTGCAATTTTATTTCTTTCATAAAGAATATTACAATGGTCCTTAAGAAAACTAATTACATAGCCTTCTATTGTAAGGCAAGAAATAGAAATCAAATTCCTGCTTGCTGTAGGTACATAATAACAGTCTTTTAATACTAAGTCTAATCCAAATGGTAGTCGAAGAAGGTATGTTTCTATGGCCACGACAGCAATTCTTGCTTTATTTTCGACGTGCAGGATCATCTCACCATCCCTGAGCCTCCTATTATCCTCAAGCCCCTGCATAGAAATGCATAAATGAGCACTAGAACCAGAGTCAAGCACCCAACTGGATGCAGAAAAAATCGTAAGGTTAAACTCAATAACGAGCATACCTCCAGAAGGACCAGCCTCCTCCTTATTCTTCAGGGTGGCCAGGTATGTAGGACAATTCCACTTTCAGTGGCCGTTGTTGTTGCAATGAAAATATTTTTTTTTTGTCAGCGGCCTTCTTCAGCTCTGTCTTTTTCTTCTTTCCTCCTTCCACCTTCTGCTTTTTCGTAGACTTCTTCTTCTTTCCAAAAGACTTTCTCTTAAAAGAAGTCAATTCCATAGCAAGCACTAAGCCTTTAGAACCTTTCATGAAAAGCTCAGCGGTAACCAGCATGTTCATAAGTTTGGCCAAGAAGTTTTGAAGTTTATGCATATGGTAGTTCATGATGAATTGCCCATACGCATCAGTCAAGGATTGCAGAATTATATCATTTTGCAGATCCAAGTCTAACTTCACTCCGAGTTTCTCAAGCTCTTTCAAATCCTCGATCATCATCAAATAATGATCTTGGACCAACTGTCCATCGTACATCTTAGCCTTGAACGATCGTTTAGTGACTTGATACTTAGCTACGCGACTCTGTTCACCAAACATCTCCTGTAAGTGAGCCAACATTTGGCGAGCAGTCCTGATATCTTCATATTAGCACTGAAGCTCATCGGACATTAAGCCCAACATGTAGTATCTGGCCTTATTATCTTTGTCAGTCCACTTATCCAGAGACGTTCTCTTTTCAGTAGATGGATGGGCTGATAAGGTGGGAGGGTCCTGGTCCAATACATGAGTTAACTTCTCAGAACCCAAAACAATTTTGAAGTTCTGGAGCCAATCCTTATAATTTAGTTCGGTCAGTTTATGGGTGTCCAGAATTCGTGCTAGTAGGTTGGATGTAGATATTTTTCTGTAGAGAATCAAAATTTTTAGTTAGATATTATAATTAAGATTTAACCAATTTGTTTAGGGATTTTATTTTAAAAACAAACTAGTTCCCACTATTTTTTCGAATCTCTATACTTCCTCTGTAGAGATGCGAAAATTTCCACGATTACTGATTTTTAGTGGATGGTGCGGTCCCACCAACTGACTCATCACCTCACCTAATAGTTATTGGTGATGGGTTAGCTAATGAGTGAGCAACTCTTCTTCAATGATTCTCTAATCATGGTGCACCCAAACATGGTCTCTAATTCATGAATCTCATCGTGTCCAAAATATTGATCCACTCCTTAGTTAAGTTAGACCAACCATTTGCATAGATTGGATTCCTAATTGGGTCTCTCACCGTATCCAAAATATTGAGCCCAATTCATCCTTCAGCCTGTAGCATCCAATGCCTAATAGACATGATTGCATCTTTCCGGTGTAACTGAGCCACTATAACCAGCCAAGAACAATCAACTCCAGGAAGGACCTGCACATCTACAATGGTAAAAGATCTTAGACTTAATCTTTTCTTAGGAAGATTTAATTTAGATCTCATTAAACTAGACTTGACATAGTCATAACCATTATGACTAACCTAGTGGCATGGGTTAGCTCGGATTATTGACCACCTCATATCAGAACTAGGTCAACAAACATGGCTAGATAAGTGAGACTGGTGGAAGGGATATGCCATTAACTCGACAAGAACGCATTCAAGTCGAGTAGCTTTCAATTAAAAACCAGTCGATCGTATTTGCCAAACTTACCTTAGACACCAAATTATTGACATAGAACCAATTGGGTTAGCCTACAATCTAGACTCTAACCATTGAGCCTAATTAGGTCTTAGCTTGATCGATCACTCATGTGACTCGATCTTGACCCAGACTTAATCCTATTAGGCTGGTCAATTTAAGCATTGTTGATCCCATCTAACCAACTTTTGATTTGGTTTGATCAACCGCTAGGCCTAATTGAGCTACCCAAGCCCGAATCCAGATTTATGAATATGTCTTAGATTTGAAATTTTTTATTTTAGATTTAATTAATATTTTATAAACTTAATTTTTAATTAAGTCAGGGTTCTTAAACAAAACATGAAAATAAGATCCTAGGATTTCAGGATCTAGGGTTTTGCAGAAAGTAAGTTTTTAATTTTTGATTAAGGACGAACGCACAGCACCCCTACACATCATAAGAACACCCCATCGAATGGGAGGAGAGGATCTTTAAGCCTTACTTTGTTCTTATGACCGGATGGCCAAGGGGAATGCCTTAATCAGAAATACAACTAATCTACAAAAATAAATTAGATCTAAGCATATATCTCATATAAAAATAGATCTAATTAAAAACATGTTTTGTATACATCACATTTATCATGCATGCATGTTTTTCAAATCTAAATTATCTCATAATCATCTAAAATTAAATTTAAATTTGGTCATATCAAATAGAATTTAATCTAGACCTACTTATAGAACTATTCTACAACTAGTCTAAACATGCAACTATTATATCTCATATGAATAAATTTATTTTATTTTATTTTTTATTTTTAGATCTGATTATAATATTTATAATATTAAAAAATAAAAAATAAATAAATCTAAAAATTATTTTTAATCAAATAAAAATTGTGATCAAACTAGACTACACATAGAATAATTCTATTCCTAGTCTAGTTATGTATCTCATACATATTAGATCTAAATTAATTTATTTTAATTTTTTATTTTTTGATTTTAGATCTAATCATATCTCATGTGATATCTAAAATTAGATTAAATTAGATCTAAATAAGTTTAATAAGAACCTTGCTCTGATACCAATTGAAGGAAAAATTCTGAATTTCCTGGGTTAGGTTCGTTCAGATCTGATTGGATCGAGAGGCATATTTCAAAAATTATTCTCTCAGATCTAAATTAGATTTGACACTTTTCAAATTTAATTTATGATTTTATAATTAAAAAAATTAAATTAAATTAAAACTAATTTAATTTTACCTTGATCCTGGGTAATCTGATTACCCCTTGATGATCTTACGGAAGCTCTGAGGTTCTAGATCTAGCCACGCAAGCACCTGGCCTCTATCAATATTTACTCAGACTGAATCTAGAGATCTTCTCCTTCTCTTTCTTTTCTCTAAAAATTAAAACTGGATCTGATTTGGAGGATCTTCAAAATATCTTTTGAAGATCACCCGTCGTCTCTGCAGTAGTGCTGCCTTCTTCCTTTTTTTGTTAGCCTTTTCTTGCCTGACTCGCACTAATCTGAAGAACCCAACTTTCTTGAGCATGGAGAGGAGAGAGAGGGCCAGATGGTGGCATAGAGAAGGAAGAGAGATAGCCTTTGGGCATGGGCTAGGAGAGAAGTCTTATAAAAGTGGGCGCAGATAGGGTCTATTTATAGACTCTGCTGCGCCATGCAGTGCTGCATCACCCCGGCCAATCACATTGCTTCGTTCAATCAGATCTAAATCTAATTGGTGGGATGAGAGACCCATGGATTCATCCTAAGGTGGTGCCTAAGACTGGTCAAAGTCTATAGATAAGGGTCGCCTAGTTTGAATCCAACAAGCAACCTAGAGTCCCATCCGTATGGGACTCCAGCATCCCTATCTATGGGCGCACACCATCCTAGGTGTGCACCCCCTTCTTTCTAATTTCTAGAGAGGAGACAAGCTCCTATCTACTCTCCAATAAGTGCATGATACATGGGCAGATGTCCAAGGATCAAAGGTCAATGTTTGACCAAGTCAAAGTACAAGAATTAGCAGGTGATGAAAAATGGCAGGTATTGTCTTAAATTTATCTCATAAATTAAGGCAACCCTATTTTGACTTGGATAAGCTCTAGTCAGACCAGATAAAGATATCTGAGTGAGCACAAACTCATTTGGCTCAGTCGAGATAACTTTTATGATAGGAAAAGAAGAACGTTAGGCTCAATCGTGTGCTAGCATGCTTTCCTTGGACCTAATTGAATCTTATTCAAATCAACTGAACTGGATTAGTCCAATTGATGATATTCAGATCCAAACCCTTGTTTGTGTGATCTAGTTAGGTTCAGTTCTATATGGTAATGGGACATGTCATGATCTCCATCATTGACATCATTGAAACTCCTTTTGATGAATCAGAACTCTTCTGATTCAGACAATTTAGAATGATCGATCATCTAAATCATTCTAGTTGCTCCCAAAATCCATCAATGACACCTAGCAGTATATGGTACAACCCATCAAAATTGAAAATGAACCTCTCAGTGTAGCTACTTATATGATTAAGTTCTTCTATCTTGAGCTCCAATCAGATTAGGGTTAAGGTGAACTCGTCAAACCCTAATTCCTATCATATGATTTAATCATTCGATTCAAGTCCAATATGAAAACCTTGATAGAAACTCTTTCTATTATTTCACACTCTGCCATGGCCATGGGCTTATGGACTTGATTCTCATGATCATCATTGGGCTACTCCTCTTCCACTAAGGTAGATAGATTCCATCTTGGTGCAATCCAATTCCTACAATGAACATGCTACAGCCAACATACACCTTAGGGTTCCAAATGGCTAGGAGATCGAGTCATGATGTAGTCAAACTATAACACCCTCAAGGCAAACTGCCGATGCACCTTAGGTTAAAGAATCAGACACACTACTGCAGCATCGAGTCAGTCATCGACGAGAAGGTAGACTTTCTTATGACTACTCGAGGTGGTCACGCTCAGTGCCCTCGTTCTCTAACGAGTACCTATACTCTCGCCCCGGTGTCTCTATACCATAGACTCAAGACTTATCTACTATAAAGAAGCGATTGTACACTAACCTTTCGGATCAATCATCATCCTCATGATGATCCTACGGTCAAAAGCATTTTATGAGTTAATAATGATAATTCATGTCTTAAATTTTCAACTCTTAAAAATATGAATTATTATTATCATTAACTCAAGGGATGTATCACAGACACTAAATACACATATGTGATAAAAAATAATTCATTTTATTATTTATAATTAAAATTATAATTTTGCTCTTAGAAGTGTATTACAAGTGTCAGCCAATTCTGGCTTCTAGGGCACACATAACTAATATGATATACACTATGGTGTGCTATAGACTAGATGTAGCATATACTATGAGCATGGTTAGTAGATACATGGCTAACCCTTGGAAGGAACATTGGAAAGCATTGAAATGGATATTGAGATATTTGCATGGAACAAACGATTATAGTTTGGTGTTTAGTGGACGGCCGGGAGGATTTGGAGAACAATCTATGAAAATGTGTGAAGGTTCAGGTCCTCTGAAAGAGTTTGTTAATGCAAATTATACTGGTGATCTTGATACAAGAAGGTCTACTATTGGATACCTCTTCTGCGTATATGGTGGATCGGTGTCTTGGAGATCAATTCTTTAGCCAATCACGGCCTTATCTACCACATAGGTCGAGTACATTGGGATAATAGAGGCTGCAAAGGAAGCCCTTTGGCTTAGGAGGCTGATTGGTGAGTTGGGGGTGGAGCAGAGCAAGATTACACTATTCAGTGATAGTCAGAGTGCTCTGTTGTTGGCACAGAACCTAGTCTATCATGCGCGTACAAAACATATAGACGTGAGGTACCATAGGATCAAAGAGCTGGTGGAGAAAGGTGAAGTGAAATTGATGAAGATCCATACCAAGGAGAATCAGTCTGATGCACTCATGAAGGTACTCCCTAAAGGCAGCTTTTAGAGATGTGTAGCATGGATGGGTCTGTTGAGAAGAGATGAGTTCACAAGAACTTGGAAGCACCAAGGTGGAGAATGTGAGCTCAGAAGTGGCACTCCTAAGTCTTGAAAATATGAGAAGATAGGTCATGGAAAGACGGAAGTGAGCTGGAAGAAGAATCAGTCTCAATAGTAAAGTTTAGAAATTGGGCTAGCTCACTTTGAGACTGAGCCGACTCAGTTGAAAATTGGGCTGGCTTAGCTAGGACTGAGTCAGCTAGGTCTCAAAGAAAAATCCAAATAGAAAGCAGTATTTTTGGGCTATTGACATGGTACACAACTAGGTTGACTCAGTCTGGGACTGAGCCGATCCAGTCATAGGTTAGCCGGCTCAGTCTGAAATTGGGTCGGCTCAGTTTCTGTGGGTTATTATTTTATGTACGTGGGTTATTTGGGTTTGAAAAGTTTTTCTTTGAGCTTGGGCTTGACCCTTTGTAAAGTATACATACTGAAAATAGGTCAAGGTTGTAAGAGTGCTGAAATATATTGAATAAAAGCTCTTTTCTTCCAAAAATCTCTTCTTCTCTTCTTCTCTATTCTTTGATTTATTTGACCATGCTTTCATAGAAATCTCTGAGAAGTACTTTCTTGTTGCTTGGCTAATCACCAGCGGTTATGTCGATCCATATGGGAAGAGCGCATATTCCCAATAAAGAGTTCCACTGGTTTGGGACTCTTCAGGAGTTTCATGTTGATGGAACTTTATTGCCCAGACACCCACTCAATTGGGACTCTATATTTATTAAAGAATTAATTAATAATTTAATTACTAATTAGCTTAATTTTATTGAGCGATGGGGATTCGATCAAATCTAATTGAATTTGATTCGATTGAGTTTGATCCAATCAGGTCATGAGATGACCTAATCGCTATGAAAGATTTAACCCTAATTTGATCAGGGGCTGGATCTAATTAATTTTTAATTTAATTAAAATTTTATTGGATTGGATTAAGCTTAATTTAGTTGGATTTGATCTAGTCTAATTGGGTCTATATTAATTGATTTGGTGAAAACCAATTTGGACTAAGTCAAATGAGATTTGAATTCAAACTCTCCCATGTGCCCACCATCTTTGACTTTTCCCATGCCACATCTCTATTTTCTATGTGAGTTTTTCTCACACAGATGAGAGGTTTTTGCACCCCCTTCTTATCTCCCTTTTGACCTGGTCTAATGGTTGGATTAGATTAAAGTTTAACTTGAATTTTGAATTCAAGTTTTGGTTGGTTGTTCAAACCTCCTAACCCATTCAAGACTTATCCATTTCTTCATGCCCCTTATGCTTTTAATGCATAATTTTGTGCATTTTTGAGAGTGGGTGTATAGAAGGAGAGTCCTTTTGCATGTCAAACATTTGGGGTGGGCATTGGATAGTGGATAGGTTCATTGCTTGAATTTTGAATTCAAGCGAGATGGTTAAAACAACTTAATATCCTTGCCCTTATCCATCTCACGCATTTTACCCATGGAATTCATGCCAATAAAAAGGTAGTTTTTTGTGCATGCATGAGGAGGAGAGAGGTTATGATAGGTGTTTCTTGGAGAGAGAAATTTAGTAAGGGGCACAAGTTCTAGGCATGGAAAAGTCTAAGGGTATCCTGTGCCAACTTTCTCATGCACATGCTTCTTCTTTTATTTTTTTCTCTTTGGTCACCCATCTAAAAATTATTTTGAGGGTGGACATAGGTAGAGGGAGAGTCCCTTTATTTGTGAAAATTTATTTTATGAGAAAATTCCAAAGAGAAAGGGCATGAGAGCATTTTTGGGCATCAAAGTTTTTTAGGTGTGTGAAATCCTAGAGTTGGGACTCTATGTTCGGGTGGAGAGATCGAATGCTGTGAGCATCAGATCGCCACCAAATTTGAAACACCACTTTGTCATCCTTTAAGCACATGTTCTAATTTTCTAGAGTATCTAAAAGATTAGAAAGAAGATGATTGATTGGATCGATCGAGATTAGCCATCGAAGGCTCCGATGAGGAGCTAGCACTTTGGTGGAGCTGGTCGGGATCAGAAGCTTTGTGTGGACCAACCTTAGAGGTCAGACCAGTGTATGGCTATAGCATGATGCAAGAGCATATTCCAGTGGATTAAGATTGTGGAGATCAGCTACCCACACAAAGGTATCGAGTTTTGAACTCGTATCGATCAGCAGATTCGATCGATTTGCTGATCAATTGCATTTAATTTTCAGTTACATATTAACATGTCTAGATCCTGAGTAGGATTTTTTGATTTGATCAATGCATGTGTAGGTTAATTTTAGATTAATCTAATTCTTCCATTATAATAAAATCCAAAAAATATTTTGAAAAGCATGCTAAAAATCTTGCATGATTTCCTTCAATGGTATCAGAGCAAGGGTTGCTTGACATGTTCTAATATGTCAATTAGAAAATTTAAATACTTTTATATATGATATATTGATTCAGATAACATAGTAATCAAGGATGAATGAGCCACCAAGCCATCCGATCATAAGGGATAAGTATGATTTAAAGATCATCTCCTCCCATTTAGTGAGGATCCCTTATGGCGGTAGGGGTGCCACCGTGAACTCATCCATTAAGATGAATAGTGAAATAATTTTTATGATTAAAATTATTTCAATTAGAAAGTTAAATATGAATATGTTTATATTAGATCTAAAAGGTAATTCATAGTTTAATTTTATTATGCTTGATTTTTTATTTAAAACTAGCAATAAGTTGCTATTTGAAAAATGAGCTGACCGATTTTTGAAACAAGTCGACCCATTTGGAAAATAAAAAATAAAATTTTTTAAAATTTTAAAATTATTTTTGAAATGCTGAACCCCAATCCATCAGCCTAAAACTTAATTAAAAGAATTAAGTATTGTTTATGGAATCTAGAATTATGAATTAAAGATTCTAAGATATAGTCATATGACTGTGGGTTAAAGGGTTAGATGAATTAGGTTCATTAATTAGATTAGACCTAAAGTTAGTTAAAGAATGGATTAATCTAGTATAATTGATCAAATCTAACTAAGTATTGAATTAGATTAGGTCAAGGACACTCTAGATTCAACTTCAATAGTTATAATTGGATAAGTCCATGTCTTTAACTAGATCAAGATGGACTTGATTCATGACTATGGGGTTAAGCCCAAAATTACTAGGTTGATCAGATTAAACATAATTAATCGATTGGTGTCTAAGATAAGTTTGGCAGTCTAGGCCAATGGTTTTTAATTGGGAGCTACTCGTACTGATTCGATCTTTGATGAGTTAATGATATATCTCTTCCACTGATCTCACTTACCTGGCCGACATGGTCGATTATGATTTGATTAGATCACTTGATGATTCAAGCTCATCCATGTCACTAGAAATCAGTTTGATTGATTTCAATCAATAAGATTGAATTAGGTGCTTATGGACCTAAATTGATCCTGGTCCTAACCTATTGACTTGATGAAGTCAATGGGAGGATTTGACTTGATGAAGTCAGTGGAAGAAATTGGTCAGTGTCCTTTCTATCCTTAAATCACAAGTAAGCTAAATCCTCTAAATTATTAGGTCCTTAAAATGACTAAGTTATAGAGATAACTGAGTCATTGTTCTTTCTATCCTTAAATCACAAGTAAGCTAAATCCTCTAAATTATTAGGTCCTTAAAATGACTAAGTTATAGGGATAACTGAGTCATAACCTCCCATTAAGGTGAATAGTAATGAGTCCAATTTTTTGGATGGACATTGGAGGTGCCTTATACCTGGTGTTTATCTAGATATTGAAATTACTATCCATCATATAATGATTAGGTCGCACTCTCTTAATGGTAGTCAGGTTGGCCAGAGCTTTTCTAAAGCCTGGTTATCATTGATTTGATGCACCAAAATCAATCATGTTAATAATTGGACCTAACCAGATCTTTTCAGTAGAGGCCATAACCTACTAAATTGGCTTCTAGGACAAAACCTAAATACTAAATATTATTTGGAGAAATAATTGATTGTGAACCTATCTGTAGATGCATATGAATTGGCCAAAGCTTTTCTCGAATTCGTCTGTAGTCTATGTGGATTCTAGGACCCACTAAGGAGTTAGTGTAATTCTTCGAATTGGAGGTAGAGGCTACCAATTCATTAAAAATAATGGAATGATCTTTAGACTAAAGTCCAAGTCTTTAGAATTAATTTATTCAAGTACTAATTAGATTTCATATTTTTCTTTTAAATAAATAAAATGGCTAGTGTAAGTTTGCTCCATTCACTATTGGATAGTGGTAAGTATTTAGGATCTAAGAATGAGGAGTCTAGTGTTGACCCTAATTAGGCAGACTTGAAAAAAAATTATCCTCTTAACCTGAATAGATTGAATAAGAGAAATCAGCAAGTGGTTATTGGTCAAGATTGTTATATGATAATATCTTATAATTTTTTCATATGTGATACATCTACTTAGATATTAGATACCGAAAGTCCGATTCATATATGCAATTCATTGCATGGACTTTAAATTGGTAGAAAGTTTGAGAATAGCGATAGATTTCTTAACGTTGGGGATGGAAGTAAAGTTCTAGTCCTAGCATTAGAAACTCTTGTGTTATTTTTTAAAAATAATAATATTATTTTAATTGATTGTCACTATTATCCAATTTTTATGATGAACATAATATCTATTGGGCTTTTAGCCTAGGATGGTTATTATTTATCAATAAAAAAAATTATTATGATATCATTATGAATGATATTACAGTAATGCAAGGATAATTAAGAAATGTTATTCACATTTTATCATAGCCTATTAATGTAATCTACACATCAAATAAACATCCAAAACTAGATAATATCACTGATTTTTATCTTTGGTACTGTAGGCTCGATCATATAAACAAGAATAGGATCAATAGGTTAGTCAAGGAGCATATCCTTGACATCCATGATTGTGAATCATTGAATACCTGTGAGTCCTGCCTTCTTGGTAAGATGACCAAATCACCCTTTATTGAAAAAGATGAACTAGCCTTTGAGATGTATGTAGACCTATAAACACAAGTGCTAGAGGTGGGTATTATTACTTCATTATATTTATCGATGATCTATCGAGGTATGGATACGTCTATCTTATGAAGAGTAAATTCGATTCATTTGAAATATTTAAACGATATCAAAATGAGGTAGAAAAATAACTTGAGAAGAGTATTAAAACTTTTCGATTTGACTAAGGAGGTGAATATCTTTCCAATGAATTTTTGACATATCTAGGAGAGAATGAAATTCTCTCTCAATGGACTCCTCCTAAAAACCATAGCATAATGGTGTATTTGAAAGGAGGAATCAAATCCTGTTGGATATGGTTCGGTCCAGATGGGGTTTGCGAGTCTGCCAATTTTATTCTGAGGGCATGCATTCGAGACTGCTTGTTTTGTTTTGAATAATGTTGCAAGCAAGTATGTTGCAAAAACTCCATATGAGATATGGACTAGGCGTAGGTCGACACTCTCTCACCTTATGGTTTGGAGATGTCCAACTTATGTGAAATGTTTGCAGGCAGAAAAGCTTAGACTTAGATTTGATAAATGCTTATTCATAGGATACCCCAAGGAAACTAGGGGATATTACTTCTACCTTACTGAAGAGCTAAAGGTGCTCGTTAGCAATAGGACAATCTTTTTAGATAAGAAGTTTCTTATGGAAGGAACGGCTGCCTCTAATATTAAACTTAATGAAGTTCGACAGATGGAAGAATCGATACATTTTAGTGAACTTGTAGAACTAGATTTGATAAGATCAAATCTAAAGCCCGTTGAAGAGGCATCAAGGAGATCTGGTAGAGTATCGCATCAGCCAGATTGATACTATGATTTCTTGGTCTGGGATGGTGATCCTATTGAGCTCAATAAGAATGATGAGGATCTGATCACCTACATGGATGCCATGTAGAGGTATGACTTTGATAAGTAGCTGAAAGCCATGAAGTCCGAAATAGAGTCTATGAAGGTCAATAGTGTATGGATACTGATTGATCCACCTGAAGAGGTTAAACCCATTGGGTGTAAATGGATTTTTAAAAGAAAACAAGGTGCAGACAGAAAGGTGGAGACTTATAAAGCTCATCTAGTTGCTAAGGAATATCGTCAGCATCATGGTATTGACTATGATGAGATATTTTTTTCGGTGGCAATACTCAAGTTCATTCAGATTATGCTTGCGATAGTGACATACCTAGACTATGAGATCTAGCAAATGAATATAAAGATAGCTTTTATAAATGGAGAGCTGGATGAAAAGATGTATATGATACAGCTTGAGGGTTTCACATCCACAAACGAGTCCAAGGTGTACAAACTTCAGAGATCCATCTATGGATTGAAGCAGGCATCTTAGAGTTAGAATATGCATTTTGATACGGTAATCAGAACGTATGGCTTCGTTAAGAATGAAAAAGAACCTTACATGTATAAATGGACTAATGGTTTTATAGTTGTATTTCTTGTACTGTATGTGGATGATATTCTCTTAATCAAAAATGACATCCCTGCATTACAGAAAATAAAGGTTTGACTATCATCGCAATTCTCCATAAAAAACTTGGAAGAAGCTTCCTACATCCTAGGGATGAAGATCTATAGGGATAGATCTAGAAGATTGCTTAGTTTGTCCTAATCCACGTACATCGATACCATGCTGAAGTGGTTCAGCATGAAGAATTTTAAGAAAGGCTATCTCCCAATAGATCATGAAATTACTCTCTCGAAGAGGGATTGTCCGACAACTCCTCAAGAGAGAGAGCGTATGAGTAGAATACTATATGCTTCGGTAGTAGATTCTATTATGTATGTCATGATGTGTACGAGACTAGATGTGGTATACTTACTAGGGGTAGTGAGTAGATGCCAGTCCGATCTAGGTGAGAATCATTGAAAAGTTGTAAAAACGATCCTAAAGCATTTGAAAAATACTAAGGACCAGTGGCTCATTTATGGAGATACTGATTTGAAACTTGTGGGATACACTGATTCTAGTTTTTAGTCAGATCACGATGACAGTAAGAGCGTGTTAGGCTATATGTTTACCATAAATAGAGTAGTCTCCTGGAAGAGTTCCAAGTAGCACACTGTGGCTGATTCTATGTGCGAGGTGGAGTAGGTCGTGGCATCCGATGCTGCAAAGGAAGCTGTGTGACTGTGGAAGTTCATCGACGAGCTGGGAGTGGCACCCTTCTTGGATGATCCGGTTCTGCTATACCGTGATAGCACTGGAGCCATAGCTCAAGTAAAGAAGCCGAAGGCACATCAGCGCACCAAGCATATTCTGTATCGCTACCACTTTGTATGAAAGATCATAGAACGAGATGACGTCGAGCTTTAGAAGATCGACGAAAAGAAGAACATGGCAAACTCCTTTACTAAGGCTCTCAAAATCAAAGAGTTTGACAATCACAAATGGAAGATGGGTATTCGATACTGTTTTGAGTGATTTTAGTCTAAGTGGGTGTTGTTGAAAAATGTAACCTAAAGCCAATCATCTAAGTTGTAGATGGTTGAGCTAAGTGTAATTATACTTGAATTATTAGTAAATAAAATTATTATTTTGGCATTTCATCACTCTTGTGCATCTTCCTATATTGAACTCTCATGTAATAAAGTCCTTAGGACTATTTAGACTCGATAAAGGAGGATTTGCCATTTAGTCCTTAAAATCAGTTCATGACCAAATGATTTGTTGTTACCCAGGACAACAACGTATCGAGTATAGGTCATTGTATGCCATAAGTGTTGGTTATCCTCTTAATCAAGAAGTATATAGATACTGTTATGGCATGCAGGTGAAGTATAGGGGTATATTTTATTGAATGTGACCCAACTATGGAGCTCTCTACTGTCAAGAGTTGCTTGTGAAGGATATGGATATAAGTGTCTCTTAGACTTGAGATCACCATGGTGACTTACAAGCAACTCACTGCACTTAGGTATCGGATTATCTGAATTTTTAATTCAATGACGAAAGGCTACTAGGTACAGTCAAGTACTTGTGAAGTCGGTGCATGAGTCAAGATGGAATTGACCCTTTCAAGTATTGGAGCAAGTGCATCATTGTATTTCAATTTAGCAAACCCTCAATCGGGATGGTCTATGTGATGGATACTGAATTTTGAAATACAATGTGGATGAATTTTAGGATTGGTAGTAAATCCTAAATCATCCTTTGAGCATTGAGGTCAAGGGATGAATTATATAGTAACCATATGCCACTGGTTTGTTATTATTGCGTTGCGACTTTTTGACCTATCTGAATGTCGGGTACCATTGCTAGATGATCACATTGATTGGTATAGAAAATTAATTTCTATACTATCAGCCTAGGATTCGAACCTATGGGGTTACACACAATAGGAGTTTCTACTTGATCTGATGGCTGATCAAGAGTTCTAATGGTCTGGGACTTTATGGTCAAGAGTCCCACTGGACTGGAATTCTATGATCAAGAGTTCCACTAGACTGAAACTCTATCTTTGTGGGTTTCATTAGATTGAAACTCAGAGTCCTACTTGTCTGAGACTCTCTGATCAAGAGTTTCACTAGTCTGGGACTCTATGATCATGAGTTTCATTCATTTGGGACACTGGGATCAAGAGTCCCACTAGTTTGGAACTCTTCAAGAGTTTCATGTTGATGGAACTCTATTGTCCAGACATCCATCCAATTGAGACTCTATATTTATTAAGAATTAATTAGTAATTTGATTTCTAATTAGCTTAATTTGATTGAGCGATGAGGATTTGATCAAGTTCAATTGAATTTGATTCGATTGGGTTTGATCCGATCAGATCATGAGATGACCTAATCGCTATAGAAGATTTGACCCTAATTTGATCAGAGGCTGGACCTAATTAATTTCTAATTTGATTAGAATTTTATTAGGTTGGGTTAAGCCTAATTTAGTTGGGTTTGACCTAGTCTAATTGGATCTATATTAATTGGTTTAGTAGAAACCAATTTGAACCAAGTCAAATGAGATTTGAATTCAAACTCTCCCATGTGCCTACCATCTTTGACTTTTCCCACACCTCATCTCTATTTTCTATGTGAGTTTTTCTCATGCAGATGAGAGGTTTCTGTGCCCCCTTCTTATCTCTCTTTTGACCTAGTCTAATGGTTGGATTGGGTTAAAGTTTAACTTGAATTTTGAATTCAAGTTTTGGTTGGTTGTTCAAACCTCCTAACCCACTCAAGACTTATCCATTTCTTAATGCCCCTTATACTTTTGATGCATAATTTTGTGTATTTCTAAGAGTGGGCATGCAGAAGGAGAGTCCTTCTATGCATCAAATATTTGGGGTGGGCTTTGGAGAGTGGATAGGTTCATTGCTTGAATTTTGAATTCAAGCGAGATGGTTAAAACAACTTAACCTCCTTGCCCTTATCCATCTCATGCATTTTACCCATGGAATTCATGCCAATAAAAAGGAAGTTTTTTGTGCATGCATGAGGAGGAAAGAGGTTACGAGATGTGTTTCCTAGAGAGAGAGATTCCGTAAGGGGCACAAGTTCTAGACATGGAAAAGTCTAAGGGTACCCTATGCCAACTTTCTCATGCATACACTTCTTTTTTTTTTTTCTCTTTGGTTGCCCATCTAAAAATTATTTTGAGGCTAGGAATAGGTAGAGGGAGAGTCCCTCTATTCATGAAAATTTATTTCACTTGAAAATTTCAAAGAGAAAGGGCATGAGAGCATTTCCAGGCGTTAAAGTTTTTTAGGTGTGTGAAACCCTAGATTTGGGACTCTAGGTTCGAATGGAGAGATCGAGTGCTGTGAGCATTGGATTGCTACCAAATTTGAAACACCACTTCATCATCCTCCGAAGCACATATTTTGATTTTTTAGAATATTTAGGAGATCAGAAAGAAGGTGATCAATTGGATCGATCGAGATCAGCTGTCGAAGACCCCGACGAGGAGCTAGCACTCCGATAGAGCTGGTTAGGATCAGGAGCTCCGTGTAGACTAACCATAGAGGTCGAACAAGTGTGCAACTGTAGCATAATGCAAGAGCATATTTCAATGAATTCAGATCATGAAGATTAGCTATCCGGACAAAGGTATCTAGTTCTAAACTCGTATCGGTCAGCAGATTCAATTTGCTGATCAATTGTATTTAATTTTTAGTTACATATTAACATGTCTAGATCTTGAATAGGATTTTTTGATTTGATCAATGCATGCATAGGTTAATTTTAGATTAATCTAATGCTTCCGCTGTAATAAAATTCAAGAAATATTTTGAAAAGCATGCTAAAATTTTTATGTAATTTCCTTCAGGACTTGGGAGAAGCATCCTATTATTTGATGTGTACCCTAAAAGCTAAATTGGTTGACACTTGTAATACATATTCTAGGAGCATTTTTGCAATTTTAACTTAAAAATTAATAAATGGATAAGGAAGGATGCCCAAATGGTTTGGACTCTGGGTTTCTTGATGAGATCAAAAACCTTGGCGCCTACCTTCCCATCCTTTTCCATTTGTGATGCCACTTTTTGGAGAATTTTGGGTGACAAAACTAGGTGGAGACCTAGTATTTGACATGGAACATCAGATTAAAATCTGAATTGATCAAGTAATTTGATTACTTGATCAACCAGGACTCTAGGTGGTGTAGGGTTCTCAAGAACCCCTATGCCCTAGGGTTTTCTTATGCCCACATCACCACGCCAAAAGGCTACCGCCCCTTCCCTCTTCCATGTCATCTCCTCCTATTTCTCTTCTTCTTCTTCTTCATGCTCAAGAGGTTAGGCAAAGCAGCGAAGAAGGATTAAAGTCCTATAGGTGCAAAAGATCAGCAAGAGACGATAGTGTTTGTGAGATGAACGCGCAGCCTTCGATGTTTGTTTTGAAGGATCTATAAGAAGAATTTAGATCTAATTTTTGAAAGATTGGATCTAGAAGGAGATGGCATCTAGAACCAGCCTAAGTGGACTTCAGTAGAGACCAAGCACGTGCACGGCTAGATCCAGAGTCTCAGGTGCAGCCAGATCGTCATCAGGATAATTATTTCCCTGAACAAGTAACAAATGTTGTTCTTGATTTATTTTAATTTTTATTTTTAATATTAGATCATAAGGACTAGATTCAAGAACTCTTAGATCTAATTGAACTCATGTAGAAAGTTTTTGAAACTCTACTATAGATCTGATCTGATCAGATTGATCCTACAGCGAAAAAATCAATTTTTTTTAACTGGTACCAGAGCTATGTTTGTAGTTCTTCAAATCAAATTTTGATCTAATTTTTAATTTATTTATGATCTAATATATATGATTTTAGATGTCACATGAGATGTGATCAGATCTAAAATTAGTAGATTAATTAAAAAATTTATATGTACGATATATGACAAGCATGTTTAGACTAGCTTTTATTATTCTATGCAAGAAATTATCTATAATATATTTTATTTTTGATATGATCAATTTAAGATTTATTTTTAGATGTTATATTAGATATAATTAGATCTGAAATATGCATGATTAATTTTAGTTATGATGCATGAGATGCATACAAAGCGTGCATAGTTAGATCTTTAATTATATATATGATATATGTTTTAGATCTAATAGTTTTTGCAATGTAAATGCAATTTTTGATTAAGGCATTCCCCTTGGCTCTCTGATCATAAGAGTAAGAAGAATTTAAAGGCCCTCTCTTCTCATTCGATAGGATGCTCTTATGGCATGTAGGGGTGCTATGCATTTATTCTTAATCAAAATTCAAAATTTACTTTTCTACAAAACTATAGATCCTGAAACCTTAGGATTTTTATGCATGTTTTATTTATAAATCCTGGACTTAATTAAGAGTTAAGTTTATGAAATCAATTAGATCTAAAAATTATAAATTTTTAGATCTAAGACACCTTCATAAATTTGTGTTCGGGTGTGGGTAGCTCAGTTAGGTCTAGCAGTTGATTAAACCAAATCAAGAGTTGGTTAGGAAGGATCAAGAGTGCTTAGATTTGATCAACTTAATAGGATTAAGTTTGGATCAAGGTCGATTCATAGCCACATGTGGTCGATCGAGTTAAGACCTAATTTAGCTCTACGGTATG
Organism: Cocos nucifera; assembly: GCA_006176705.1. Lineage (NCBI taxonomy): Eukaryota > Viridiplantae > Streptophyta > Magnoliopsida > Arecales > Arecaceae > Cocos > Cocos nucifera. The sequence goes on from QRFJ01004876.1 coordinate 144,637, forward strand.
AGCTTGGATTGTAGGCTAACTCAATTAATTTTGATTTGACAATTTGGTATCTAAGGTAAGTTTGGCAGATACGATTGACTAATTTTTAATTGAGAGCTACTTGATTTGAATGCATTCTTATCGAGTTAATGGCATATCTCTTCCACCGATCTCAGTTACCTGGTTAGCCATTTAGATCGATCCAGTTCTTATTTGAGGTGGCTAATGATTCGAGCTAACCCATGCCACTAGGTTAATCATAATTATTATGACTAAGTCAAGTTGTGTCTAAGAGACCTAAATCAAATCTTCATAAGAAAATATTAAGTCATAGGTCTTCCACCATTGTAGATGTGTGGACCCTTTCTGGGGTTGATTGTTCTCAGATGGTTACAATAGTTTGTTGCACCGAAAAGATGCAACCATGTCTATTAGGCATTGGATGCTATGGGTTGGAGGATTGGTTGGACTCAATATTCTGGATACGTGAGGGATCCAATCAGAAATTCAATTCATGCAAATGATGAGTCTGAATTAACTAAAGAGTGGAGCAATATTCCACGCATGGTGAGCTTCATGAATTAGAGACTAGGTTTGGGTGTAACATGATTAGAGAATCATTGGACAGGAGTTGTCCACTCATCGGTTGATCCATCATCAATAATAATTAGGTGAGATGGTGAGCCAATCGGTGGGATCGTACTACCCACTAAAAATCTATGATCGTAAAGATTTTTGTATCTCTGCCAAGAAAGTATAGAGATATGAGAAAATAGTGAAAGTCTAATTATTTAAAAATAAAATTTTTAAATAGAGAGCATCTCTAGAGAAGTGGATAGATAATGATAATAAAATAAGATATATACTACATGTTGGGCTCTATATCTGATGAGCTACAACACCAACATGAAGACATCAAGACTGCACGTCAAATGTTGACCCACCTGTAAGAGTTGTTTGGTGAGCAGAGTCGTGCAGCCGGATATCAAGTCTTGCAGAGACTATTCAAGGCATAGATGCATGATAGATAGTCGGTTCAAGATCATTATTTGACAATGATCAAGGATCTTGAAGAGCTTGAGAAGTTTGGTATCATGTTAGATAGGAATCTATAGATTGATATGATCCTGCAGTCCTTGACTGATGCATAAGGATAGTTCATTATGAACTTTTATATGCATCAACTATAATGTACCTTAGCTGAACTTACGAACATGCTGGCTACTGCCAAGCTTTCTATGAAAAGTTCAAAGGGCTTAATACTTGCTGTGGAGAGGATTTTCTCCAAAAAAAAATCTTTTGAAAAAAAGAAGAAGTCTGCAAAGAAACAGAAGATAGAAAGTGAAAAAAAAAGAAGGAAGAACCGAAGAAGAAGACTGCTGACAAAGAAAAATATTTTCATTGCAATACTGACGGCCATTGGAAGCAAAACTGCTCTTTATACCTGGCTAGCTTGAAGAACAAGGATGTAGGTCCTTCTGGAGGTATGCTTGTAATTGAATTTAATCTTATGATTTCTTCTGCATTTAGTTGGGTGCTTGACTTTGGTTCTAGTGCTAACTTGTGCACTTTTATGTAGGATCTTGAGGAGAACAAGAGGCTGAGGGATGGTGAGATGATCCTGCACATTGGAAATGGAGCAAAAGTTGTTGCTGTGGCCGTGGGAGCCTATCCTCTTCAACTACCATCTAGTTTAGTTTTAGTGCTTAGGGACTATTATTATATGCATGTAGCAAGCAGGAATTTGATTTCTATTTCTTATTTAGCATAAGAATGTTATGCAATTAGCTTTCTTAAGGATCACTGTACTATTCTTTTTGAAAGAAATAAAATTATAAGTGATTTCTTAATTAACGGTCTCTACTAGCTACATATTGATGTTTCTATTTTTAATGTTGAGCAAAACATGAATGCCATAGGAATGAAACAACCTAGAGATAGTATCAACGAAAGATATCTATGGCACCTTAGGCTAGGTCGTATAGCAAAAGACAGGATTAACAAATTAAATAAATCCGAACTTATGGGTCCATTGACTTTAAAGTCATATCTGATTTGCGAATCATGTCTTTAAGGCAAAATGACCACGCTCCCTTTTGTAGGATATGGGGAAAGGACCACAAACCTACTTGCCCTGATACATATAAATATATGCAGCCTATTTGATGTGTCGACTAGAGGCAACTTTTTCTACTTCATCATCTTTATCGATGATATGTCACGGTATGGGTATGTGCACCTAATGCGTCATAAGTTTGAAGCCTTTAAAAAATTTAAGAAATTCAAACATGAAGTAGAAAAGCAAATCAGAAAGCCCATTAAAGTTCTTAAATCAGATCGAGGAGGTGAATACTTTAGTCAAAAATTTCTATACTATCTCAAGGATAATGACATAGTCTCATAATGGATTCTACTTGGAACACCTCAACTCAGTAAAATTTTAGAATGAAGAAATCAGATCCTATTAAATATAGTCTGATCCATGATGAGCTTCATGGACCTCCCCAAGTTTCTTTGGAGACATAGTTTAACGACCGCTATCTACCTACTGATCAATATTTTCTCTAAAACCATTCCTATCACACCATATGAGATATGGCATGGTAAGAAATCAAGTCTGAGTCATCTCAAAATTTGGGATTGTCCAGTCCATGTCAAGAGATAGTAGGTGGATAAGTTAGAGTCTAGGTCTTTTAGAGCTCGTTTTATTGGATATCTTAAGGAGCCATTAAGATATTACTTCTATCTTTCGGAAGACTATAATGTAATTATGAGTCGACATGCCATCTTCTTGAAAAATAGTTTGTTCAAGATGGTGGCATCGGAAGATAGATCAGGCTCGAGGAGAAGGTCTTCGAACAGTAATGAGCTAAGGAACCTATGGAACCTAGTTAGATTGAGCCAATCTAAACACGACCTCCATCTCGTAGATCATGTAGAATTTTCTATCCTCCTGAAAGGTACTTAGGTACCATTTTAGAGGATGTAGAGAAAATGTTCCTCATAGAAAATAGGATTCATGGTGATGATCCCAAAATCTATGATGAGACGATATTAGATATCGACTCCGAGAAATGATTAGAGGCAATGAAGTCCGAGATTGACTCAATGCACTCCAACCAAGTCTGGATCTTAGTAGATCCACCTGAAGGTATTATACCTATTGGATGTAAATGGATCTTCAAGAGAAAGATAGGTGCAGATGGGAATGTAGAGATATTCAAGGCTAGGTTAGTGGTGAAAGGGTATAGTTAGCATGAAGGCATTGACTATCAAGATACCTTCTCGCCAGTAGTCATGCTTAAATTCATCCGCACATTGCTTACTATTGCAGTCTATTTTGATTATGAAATATGGTAGATGGATGTAAAAACAGTATTCCTAAATGGATATCTTGAGGAAGATATCTGTATGGAATAGCTGCTTTGTTTCATATCCAGTGATGGTGATCACAAGGTCTGTAAGCTGCATAGGTCCATTTATGGACTAAAGCAAGCATCTCGGAGCTGGAATGCTTATTTCAATGATATGATCAAATTATTTGATTTTATCAAAAATGAGGAGGAGTCTTGTATCTTCAAAAGGATTAGTGGGAGCGTTGTTGTCTTCCTCGTATTGTACATAGAGGACATCCTCCTAATTGAAAATGATATTTTCATGTTGACCATGGTCAAAATATGATTGTCAAAAGAATTCTCTATGAAAGACCTAAAAGAGGCATCCTTTATATTGAAAATAAAGATCTATAGGGATAGACCGAATAGGATGCTTGGTCTCTCACAGAAGATGTACATAAAGAAGGTGTTGAAGAGGTTCAGCATGGAAAACTCTAAGAGGGGACTGGTTTCCTTTAGACATGGTATTCATATTGCTAAAAGATGTATCCCAATGCACCTGAGAGGATTAAATGCATGAGCAAGATCCCTTATGCTTCAATAATAGGAGGCCTCATGTATGCCATGCTGTGTACATGACCCGATATCGCCCATGCTGTGAGTGTCACGGGTAGGTATCAGTCGAATCTAGGCGAAGAGCATTAGACTTCTATAAAGTATATCCTTAAGTACTTGAGAAGGACTAAGAATATATTTCTAATCTTTAAAAATAGAGAACTCCAGGTCTAAGGGTATACAGACTCAGACTTTATGTTTGATATAGATGATCAAAAGTCTACATCTGAAAGTCTATTTGTATGTAATGATGGTGCAGTAAGCTTGAAGAGTTTATAGCAGACAGTGATCGCAAACTCCATAATGGAAGTTGAGTATATTGCTGCATCGAAAGCTGTGAATTAAAAAAGCATTCTAGCATAAAAAGTTTACCCCAGAACTTGGAGTGATGCCATCGGATGCCATCCCTCTCTACCTCGATAATAATGGTGCCATAGCCCTAGATAAGGAGCCAAGGTCTTACTAGAAGTCGAAACATATCGTGCGACGTTATCATCTCATCCAAGATTACCTCGAGAAGGATTACGTCGAGATCAAGAGAGTCGACACTATAGACAATGCAATTGATCCACTGATGAAGTTGTTGAACCAGCAAAAGATTGAAGTCCATCTTGAGAAGATGGGACTTAGATTTATATCCAATTGGCTTTAGGTCAAGTGGAAGTTTGTTAGATGTGTGCCCTAGAAGCCAGATTGAGTGACACTTGTAATACACTTTCTAAGAGCATTTTTATAATTTTAACTTAAAAATTAATAAAATATTATTTTCTTCTTTCACATTGTATGTAAAGTGTCTGTGATACATTCTTTGAGTTAATTGGAATGATAATATATATTTTCATGGATTAAAAATTTAAGACATATATTTTCATAATTAACTCATAAACTGCTTCCAATCGTAGGATCATCACGAGAATGGTGATCGATCTAGAAGATCAATGTTCGATTACTTTCTTAGGATAGATGAGTCGTAAGTTTATGGTGTGGAGACATTGAAGCAAGAGTACAGGTACTCATTGAGAATGAGAGCACTGAGTGTGACCATCTCGAGCAGTCATAAGAAAGTCTACCTTCTCGTCGATGACTAGCTTGATACTATAGTTGTGTGTCTGATTCTTTTACCTGAGGAGCATCGATAGTTCACTTTGAGTGTGTTATAGTTTGACACACCATAATTTGGTTTTCTAGTCATTTGGAATCCTGAGGTGTATATTGGCTATAGCATATTTATTGTAAGAACTGGATCACACTAAAATAAGATCTATCAACCTCAGTAGAGGAGGAGCAGTCCTATGATGATCATGAGATCAAGTCCTTAAGTTCATGGCCATGGTAGTGTGATATAATAGAAAAAAGTTTTCTATTAGGATTTCACATCGAATTTGAATTGAATGATTCAATCATATGACGAGGTATTGGATTTGATAAGTTTACCTTAACCTTAATCCTATCGAGGCTCATGATAGAGAAATCCAATCACACAGGTAGCTACATTGAGAGGTTCACATTCGATTCTGATGGATTGCCACCATATACTGCTAGGTATCACTGGTGGATTTTGGGATCAATTAGAATGATCTTGATGATCGATTATTCTAATTGAATGAACTGAAAGAGTTTTGGTCCATCGAAAGGTGTTTCGATGATATCAATGATAGAGATCGCAACATATCTCATTACCATACGAAACTAAACCTAACTAGATCATACAAATAAGGGTTTGAATCTGGATGTTATTAATTGAGCAAACTTAGTTTGATTGATTTGGATTAGATCTAATCAAATTCAAGAAAATCGTGCTAGCATACGATAAAGCCTGACATTCTCCTTTTGTAGTCATTCTGGTTTATCTCGATTGAGTCAAATTAGATTTGGCTCACTTAGGAATCTTGTCTTGATTTGACTGAAGCTTGTCCAGATCAGAAAAGTATTGTCCTAACCTGATCTAGGCTTATCCTAATCCATCGGATAGGAACAGGGCAAGACCTACTAATTTCTGAAATTATCAGGACAAGGGTCAATG